>CAUYRT010006415.1:0-81449 GCA_963574885.1 Lepilemur ruficaudatus | reverse complement strand
TTTTTTCATAGAGAAAGAATCAGAAACTCAGAATGTTTAAATAACTTGTTCAAACTGACACAAATAGAAAGTGTTCAGGGGTAAAATTCAGGCTGTCTAACTCAAAAGCCTCTCTCTCAAATTTCAGGCTGAATTACTAATTGACAGAAGACCCTGGCTTTGAATAAAGGTATTCTTACTACAAGTCAGGACTCAGCATATGAAACAGAAAGTAAATATGTGTATAAAATACAATCATGTTTAATATATCATTGGATAAAGTTATAGGTATAAAATTATTTGTAATATGTAAATTTCAGTAACCTGAAGATTTTTGGTTGCTTTGTTTCCATTTGTTTTTAGCTGGTGGATGTTCAGATTTGGAGATGCTCAGATGCTCTTATTCTCATTGGCATCATAGAACCTTGGGTGATTTAGAGGCCCTGGTGAAAATTTCTGGATTCCAGAGGAAGGACGCTAGATAAGAATGGGTAAAAATAAAAGCAGCCATTCTTGTTCCCACTAAGAGGGTTTTACAAAGAACATAAATGTCTAATGGGAATTTGTGAATTTGCTTGCTGTATGTTGTGCAATGGGAACCTACTCCCACATTCCTCAATGGAAGTGTCAATGAAATTCAGAGTAATTATTATGTTTGATACAACTATGATTCTTTTCCTGAAAAATACAAAGAAGTAATGAGTCCTGTGTCAAGAAGGTTGGCAACACATGGGGACAACCAATTCTCCCTTTTAAATCAACAGCATAACTTACCCCCAGCCCAATTGTAAATTGAACACAGAGCTGGCTGCACTGACTGATCAATTACACACACACACACACACACACACACACACACACACCCCTCCCTATACGTAACACAACTGCTGCTGCCGTGCTTATGGTAATCTTGTCTTTAGTTACTTAACAAATATTTCTGCTTACATTCTAACTGCTTGCCAAGTTTTAGTATCATTTTTAAGTGTTCACAATATGACATTACTCAAAACAGGTAAGCTTCTGATCTACATGGAACTTCTATTTTAAAGAGAGAAGAGCAATGTTTAAGACAAGTCATCTTGGAGCCTGATAGGTGCAATAAAGGCATGCCTTTTTGGTATGGTGAAGAAAGTGGAGAAAAAGCATTAGAGTGATCAAGAGAGACTTTTTGAGAGAAAGAGGCTTGTGGCAATAAGAGGGAAGAGCATTTCTGGTATAGGGAAGATCAAGTCCAAAGGCCTCAGGATGGGAATTGGGCTTGGTGTATCCTATAGACCATTGTGGCCCACAGGTTAGGAGACAATGCAGAGAACAGGAGGATATGAGATTGGAACCTAGGAAAAGGACAGATAATGTAATATTTTATAGACTATGATAAGCAATTTGTATTTTAGTTTTATGATAATGGGTAAGCCATTGGAGGGATAAGATTTAATAAATCTTTCGTGAAGAATGAACCAGAGATTGTTAAAAGTGGCAATAGAAAAATTAGTATTATAGATGGAGTGCAAGCTCAAGACTGGTTAGAAAACTTTGATTTAGCAGATACTTTGGAGATAGACTCTAAAATATTTTCTGTTTAATTGTATGTCAGGTATGAAGAAAAACACACTGCTAAGTATGATACCAGTGTTCCAGTTTAATAAACATTAAGTTGAACTATCTGGAATTGATGCTTCTGCAGATTGGAATAGAACTAAAAGTAACATGACTTCATGGAATTGAACAAGAATTTGGACCTTCAAGGACCCATAAAGCCAAACTATCCAGGGACTGCTGGCCTGTATTCTACATGTCCTAGAATCCCAGCTATCCAAATCTGGAAAATCACCCAGAATAAGTTAGAATGGAGACTATGATTAGGGAAAAAGAAGCAAAACTAAATAAATCATCTAACCAGAAAAAAAAAGAGAATTCCTCCTTCTAATGGTTTTTAGCTGCATTAATGGAACACTTTGCTCAGGAGGAATAAACATTTCTCTTTTGGTATAACTTTCTAGGTTCATCAATAAACTGAGAAAACAACCCCTAAATGAATGTCATGAATAAATATACAATTCATTGTCACAACAATCCTATGGGGTACCTTGTCTTAGTCCTCTTGGGCTGCTATAACAAACTACTATAGACTGGGCATCTTATAAACAAATTTGTTTCTCACAGTTCTGAAGACTGAGAAGCCCAAGACCAAGGCTTTAGAACCCCAGATCTGGTGCTTCCTGATTGATAAACCGTTATCTTCACGCTATGTCCTTACATGGCTGAAGGGATGAGGGAGCTCTCATAAGTCTCTTTTATAAGGACACTAATTCCATTAATGTGGACTCTTCCCAATGTGCTAATACCCTGCCAGTGACCCCATGTTTTAATACCATGATGTTGATGATTAAATTTCAATATATGAATTTGCAGGCAGTGGGGAAAGACACAAACATTTAATCTGTAGCACTCTGTGCCTGCTCTGCCAAAATTATGTCTTCCTCACATGCAAAATGCATTAATTCCACCTCAACATGCCCTAAAAGTCTTGACTTTTTTCCAGTCTAAAGTCCAAAGTCTCATCTGAATATCACCTAAATCAGGTATGGGTTAGACTTGAGGTCTGATTCATGCTGAGGCAAATAGCTCTCCAGGTGTGAATCTTTAAAATCAAACAAAATATGAACTTCCAAGATATACTAGTGTCACAAGCATGAGCATAGGATAGATGTTTACATCCCAAAAGAGAGAAATGGGAAGAAGAAAGACATATTAAGTCCCAAATAAGTCCAAACTATAGAGAAAACTCTGTGAGATTTTAAGGCTCAGGAAAAATCCTCTTTCGCTCCATACTGTACCCCAGGCCTATTGGGGTGGAGGCCCTGTCTGTCAGACCCACCTGGGTAGGGGTTCAGCATTCTAGAGCCACTGGGCTTTAGGTTCTGCCCACACAGCTCTTCCCAACAGGGGTTATGACCCCATGTCTCTAAGTGGTCCCATCTCCACAGCTCTAGGCAGAGGCCATTTGGCCTGTTGAAAGCAAGGCAATGGACCATGCTTTCAAACTGAGGAGCTGGCCCTGATGATGTCTCAATCACTTTCAACATCATTATTGCCTTGTCTTGAAGAATAGCTGATGTTCTCAGCTGAATGGCTCTATGGTCCTGTCCTGTAAAATCCAAGAAGTCTGACAGCCTCCTTTCATTTCCTCTCGTTGCCTTCACCTTTACTTAAAACTGGCAATATTTCTTCTGGATTGAGTGATTAAGTCCATGGTTTGCCCCCATATCTATCTCTCTATCAAATGGTTGCTTGACCACAACCTTAGTGTTCTCATTTTTTCACTATGGATAGGTTGAGAATTTTCCAAATCTTTTAAGTTCTGCTTATTGTTTGCTTAAAAACTCCATCTTTAAGTAATATTTCCATTTTTATATTTTATAATAAGCAGTCAGGAGGATCCAAGCTGCACCTTCAACAGTTTTCTTAGAAATAGAAATCAGTTAAACATGCAATTCATTGCTTACAAGTTTTACCTTCCATAAAACACTAGAACATGAGCACAATTTATCCAAGTTCTTTGCCACTTTATAACGAAAATTACCTTTCCTATAATTACTAATAACACATTTCTCATTTCTGTCTGAAAACCTTGAGCTAGAAATTCAAAATCATTCTTTTCTTTTACTACTTTATCCAATGATATGAGAAGCAACCCCACATTATCATATTTGTTAATTTCACAGAAATGTTTGAAAGTGTCATATAGAGCATCACCTAGCTCCTTACTTCTTATAAGTGGTTGGTTAGGAACATCCAGTGTAGATATTCTGCATATTTCTGTAAACAGTTCACACCATGGACTTTCAGTGACCTCTTTATTATTGAAAATAGAATCATTAGCATCTTTAAATTCTAATCAGATTATATAACCAATTCCAGAAACTCCAGAGCCAATTCAAAAAAATTATCCTTAAAATTCTATTCATCTAGAATCACTCCTGGTATTAAAATCTATTTTAGTAAGGGTTCTCCAGAGAAATATCCAGTCTGAGTTGGATAGATTGACAGATATCTAGGTAGATGGATAGATTGATTGATAGAGAGAAAAAGGTTTATGTTTAGGGGTTGACTTGTGTCATTATGGACTGAGAAGTCCCATCATCTACCATCTGCAAGCTGGAGACCCAGGCAGGCCAGTGGTATAATTCCAGTCCAAAACTGAAGACTGTAATGCTGTGAGTTCTAGCCTGAGTCTGAAGGCCTGAGAACCAGGAGCACCAATATCCAAGGGCAGAAGAAGATGGATGTCCCAGCTCAGGCAGAAAAAGCAAGTTTGCCCTTCTTCTATCCAGGCCCTCAACAGATTGGATGAATGTCCACTGGCATTGGTGAGGGCAACTTTTACACTCAGTCTACCAATTTGAATGCAAATCTCTTCAAGAAACACCCTCACAGACCCACCCAGAAATCATGTCTTACCAGCTATCTCGGCATCCCTTAGCCCAGTCAATTTGACACATGAAATTAACCATCACATATTATTATACCCATTTTACTGAGGTACAGAAAAGTCTAATAGTGCCATTTAGGTGGAAGGTCATTTTCCATAAAAAATATTTTAAAAGCAAAAGACTTATACATATCCAAATATTTATCTACCTTTTGATTTTATAAACCTAGACAGTCTTGCCTCACCTGTCTAGGACCACTTTTCTTTTTCTGTTGTACTTAATATAAACAATTATTATAATCTAAACCCAAATGTTTATATCAATTATAGGTAATACTATCTCATTTTGAACTAATATATGACAAAGAGAAAAAAACTAATTATTACAATATCAAAAATGTCCAACCCCTAAGTGAAGAATTTAGTTTTTGCAAAGAAGTAGAGTGGGAAAAGAAGCCTACACCATATCACTCAATTATGTCTCCAAGTTAAGTTCATGGCTTCCATAAAACACATCTATATTCCTGTTCTCTTAAAAACTACCCACTCCAACTCCAAAATGCTATGAAATGGTTGAGTCTAACTAATAAATATGTACTATAAGCATATACTAAGAGATGGATTCTGCTATGAATGCAAGGGTAGAATTCAGGCATACTTGGCACATAAACAAGGGCAAGGCTCCAGGGTTTGTGAAATCATGTGCAACCTCAGAGAATTCAGGTTGCACCAACCAGCTCCTTTATATGGAGACGAGAGCAAGTGGAGCCAGCTTGTCCTGCCTTTTCAATGCTCTTCACTCGTCTACTGACCCAGAGGCTATAATTATTGCAAGGGGAAAATAGACAAGCAGAAAGAATGCTTTGATGAAACCAGAGTGCTATCACTCAAATAAAATGTGGCCCATTTTTTAGGAAGTGGTTCCAAGTACCTGGAAGAGGGGGGTTTTAAAGAAAAAAATTCGGTCACCATTTTTTTTTTTTTTTCGAAAGAAGACAATTATCTTCCCTTCCTCAGAAGAATCAGCCCTGGTAACTAGCGGGTCAACTGTGTTCATACTGATATTTGGAAGTCATCACCGAGGAGGGGCTGACTGCCCTTCCCATGCAAGTAAGTACTCTATGTTCTTGAAATATAGCTTAACCCACAGTTCCTGAATATCCATTCCTTCACAACTGCTATTCCCCCTGCCTTTAAGATTTTCCCAACTTCTTCTTCACCGTTCTCTCTCATGCTCATCTTTCTAAATGGTGCTTTTCTACGCACTATTTCTTGAAAACTTTCCTTGTTATACCTACTTCGTTTCCAGACAGACGCTTAGAATCCAAGTCCTTTCAAACCAAGTTTTGTCTATTCTCCCCTCTATGGGTTGCTGTGATATGGAGAAGCGCAGTGTAGTACAGGTGGCTCATAATGAGTGAGTTAAGAGCCACAAAAAATAATAAAATGAACGCAGAAAATAACACTGTTCTCTGAGATCTAGGAGTATTCTTAATGGATAAGATTAATTACCAGTAGAGATAAAAGCAGCATTCATCTGTAATATGTGACTGAGGAGTTTGGGAATACCCCGGATTCTAATCAAAGTGACCTGAACATAGTTTCAGGGAAGCAGAGATGAATATGACTGTAAATGAATGAACACAAATTTAATAAACTATTTAATAGTTTAATAAACTATTTAATAAACAATTTAACTAGTTTATTAAATTGCAAGCAGAGGGAGAATTGTCGGCTTATACAACAAAATCCAAAGTGCAAACGGACAGTGGGGATTGTTCACAGAGAACCAGCACCCTTTTGGGCCTGATACGTGAACTCAATCCCTGTGTTCCCTGGGGTGGGTTCATCCTCTCCTCACTGAAATATGAAATATGAAATAATTCATTCAATAAGGTACTCTCTCATTAATGCAATATGAATAATATGAATAAACATTTATTAAAAATTTAATATATGCCAGGCATTATACTAAATATTTTACATATTTAGTACATGTATAGTATATTTAAATTAGCTTTAATAATTTAATTCCCACTCCACACTTATGAAGAAGATATTATTTTATCACTATTTTATAGACAAACCCATTAAGAAGCAGAAAATATGAAACACTTATCCACAGAGATATAGATGTTCAGTGACGAAGGTGTGATTTGAACCCAGAGCCTTCACTAGGCATCTTCTCTGTGTGAGAACCTATGCTTAGTGCTAAGTATTAATCATCCATTGGCCAGAAGTGGCCAAAATAGTACCTCCTTTTGCCCTAGTCTAGGTCATTTTTATGTTCTTTTTCCTTCCCCTGATTGTTCCTCACCTAGTCTGTGTCCCCTGGAGCCTGAGATAGCTCTTATGCGGCATTCTCTGCTCCTTGGAGTTCAGTCCTTAGTATTCTGAGGCTTCACTAAAAAAAGAAAAAGAAAGTTTAGCAAAGGTGCTTTAAATCTTCTGTACCTTATCTTTATCACTTCACAATTTACTTATTACTGGAAAAATCCAAGCAATGCATAAAGAAGTAACAGAGAAAATCCCTCTTTGGAGATAATATTGGACTAGTCTAATAACTGATGGGAAACCCTCAGTCCTGTAAGGAAACATCTAGACCTGTTATTGCCCACCCAGGTTCATTGCCTGCTGCCCAAGAGGAAGCCAATACGCTGATGTGTTATAGCAGAGAAAAGGTTTAATTCTCTGGAGTGCTAAGCTGGGAGATGGGAGGAATTCCTCAAATCCACCTCCTTGAGAATTTGGGAGATAAGGGTTTTAAAGACAGTTTGGCAGGCAAAGGATTGGGCAACTGGGGCAAAATCTTGTGTTGAATTTGTTCCTGGGGTGGGGTCAAAATTCCAGCTGAGTCAGTTTCTTGGTCTGGGCCGCTGATCTGGGTGGGTCAGCAAATCCACTGGAATGTGTGACCTGAAAGATATCTCATAAACTACCTTTAGGTTTCGAAAAGGTGAAGTTATCTACAGAGAAAGTTGAGAAAGTTAAGAATCTTTATGACCACCAGCTACGTGACTCCAGAGCAGCAATTATAGAGAAGCAAGCAAGGGGAGAGTGACTAATTACTATCATTATTTTTAGTTAGCCCTGCGCCCTCACAGAAGTTGTTTTTTTTTTTTTTTTCCTTACCCCAGTTTTCACGTTATGCCCCCTTATTTATAAAGGGCAGTTTCAGACATTTATACTAATAGCTGTTTTCTGTGTTCCTTGTACTATCTGTTGGCTTGGCACATGGTGATGCTCCCCACTTCTCTGGCTCGAGGGAAGTCACATATCATTCATGCCAGGGGTCAGCGAAGTGTATTCCATGACTCAAATGACTCAAAGCCAGCCACCTTCTTTTGTACATAAAGTCATATTTTAACACAGTCATGCTCACACTTACGTACTGTTTATAGTTACTTTCCCGCTATAGCAGCAAATTTGACCAGTTGTAACAGAGTCCACATGACCTGAAACACTAAAAATACTTTCTAAATGTCCCTTTACAGGAAAAGTCTGCCAACTCCTGCTCTATGCCACAAAGATAACGTTTGCGAAAGTTTTGCTGAAATGCAATGAAAGAAAGAAATGCAATGTTGTAAGCATTCTGGCACAATGTGGGGAACTGCCTATAAGGAATTCCCTCTCTAAATGGAGGTTAGGTTTCTTGAACAACCCGTCTGTATGCCCTTGCCTTTGATGTACACATACTGCATTAGAAGATGTGACAGCCCATAAGTAATTTCTGTGTATTGCTCATAGCAAATGTTGAATATCACTGTTGAATGAAATAAAAATACCACAATTAAAGAAAAATAACTACTTTATTAAATGCTATGCTCCAAGTTCTTCATTTATATACATCACTTTATTTGATTTTTACTTTGACCAGGCAAAGTGAATATCTTCATCTCTCCTTTAAAAATTATGATGCCAAAACTAAACAGAAAAAATTTATCCAAGCCACACAGTTAATAGCAGAAAAGAAGAGTGACAATCTTGTGATTTTTGCTCCACAAGACATTCCAGGAATCATGTCTTTCTTTTCTGGTTTATATAATACCATCATATACAACAATTCCCTTAATATTATGATCCATACACAAAACTGAAACCACTTTCTTTGTTTTATAACAAACTTGAGATGGAGAGAGAGTCATTAAGCTGTTAATAAAAAGTGCAATATTTATGTAATTTTAGTCTATAACATTTAATTTTCAAAACAGCCCTGAGAAGCAGGACATTCATCGTTCCAACTTTATAGATGTGGGAACAGGCTGAGAGATCACATAAAATGCCAAGGCTCACACACCTGCAAGGGGTGGGGCCAGGACTGAATCCTTTTCTCCTGACTCCTGACTCTTTATTCTTTCTTTTACCTTACACATCTCATGGAGCCTACTCGATGTGCAGTGAGTTACTGTTAAATGGATGCATAAATTAATAGCTCATGTTCTCCTAAAGCATTTAGAAAAGAGCAAAGATATTTGGCTTCACTTGATGTCTCTAAAACATACTTGCTAAAAGTCATGGAAGCATAGCATTTCCTCCCCTTAATTTATCAATGTATACTTTTGACTGATTAATGGTATAAATCTCTTTTCTTCCTGCAAAAGCCATTCAATCCTTCCACAGATGCATCACTGTTGGCAAGACCCAGTGTTTGTCCTTGAACCCCATACTGGGTCTTAATTTGAAAAAGACAGACTCCTGAATTATCAGCTTTCAGCAGATTCCGTTTCCTATAAAAGCAGACAGATAAGTGAGCATTTTGCTCCACGAGAACAGACTTGTAAGGAGCTCCTGAGAGAAAACTATATTACTGTTCCCATTCCATTTCTCAGGCTATTTAAGATACTTGTGGACGTTTCAGGCTGCAGGACATTTTCTCTGTCACATTTTAATTTTCAATTCAGTTCTACACAGAACAAGAGTTGATTGAATGCACACATTGGGTAACATATTACACTAGGTTCAGGTGGGGAAAGAAAAACAAGACATGGTCACTGCCATCTCGGGCCTCGCCGTCTCCATGGAAGCAAGGGAGATTCAGAGCCACACGACAAGGCAGGTAAGGGATAAGAGCATTCACAGCGTACACAGTGGTGGGAGATTAGGGGAAAAGAGCCATTTTGTGGATTGAAGGCAGTGAGATTAGGTTATAGTCTTTGAAGTGAGCAAACTGCTTGCAGAGAAAGGTGAGAAAGACATTACATAGGAGCAGAAAGAGCAAGACCATGGAGCCAACAAGTGCAGGTATGGTGGAGGAAGTCAGGGAGCTCCTTGTGACTGTAACATGAGTGTGCACAGGGAATGAGCCATGAATGCCGTGCTAAGGAGGAGACAGGCAACCACTGCACCCAGAGGCCCATCACCCCAGCAAATGGCCCGATTCTTACTTCACTCCCATGAGTGTCTTCCACTTGACTTCCCAAGATCTGTTCTCTGTCTTTCTCCACCCTGCCTGTGAGCCCTCATAGGCTGACTGTTACCGACTGGATCATAGACACCCTCACATTTGAGCATCCTGCTGGCTGTGACCAGCATAAGGCATTGACTGTGGACAAAGGGCTTCATTCCCCCTTGACCCTCCCACCTTTCCATCCCCGCTGAGCTGTGGCTTGACACTGGTTACAGTCCTCTATGTAAGATTGAACAACTAAGCTCATGCAGCTTCCTGGTTTCGGTGAGACTAAGACATTTCTCAGGATACAGGACTTTCAAGAATAAAACTGGGAAAGCTCTGGGCAAATGAGCAAAGTCCCTAGGAAACTCCTGTCTGGCAGTCTTTCTCACACAGCTGCAAGCTGCAGTGCTGCCCACATCTGCAAGGGTCTCAGTGGATCCTGGCAATTCCCCCCACCTGCCACTCCAGGCGTATGGGAGGAGAGTAGGAGCTTCATCACCCCTCACTGATTTCCGCTGCTGGGCCCACGCTTCAGAAAATGGGCCCTTCGTTTCGTTCTTTTCAGTCACTCCTTTGAATGTGATATCTATTTCCGGCAAGATTTTGACTGATAGAGTCACAAAATAAATAGAATTTTCCATAATCTGTCTTATGTTTAACTAATTCCACTCCTTTTCTTAATATCTACTACCAGGAGAAAAGAAGTTCGTCTGTCTCACTCCTGAACACACAGCATAGTGAGTAAATAGAGCATGGGTTTTGAATGAAATCTGAGCTCCCGGTTTTTGTACCTTGATGACTGAGTGGGCATGGACAAGTTATTCCATCATTATAGGTTCTTTGTCTGTAAAATGGGAATAATAATACCCATCTGGTAGAGTTAGCATGGGAATTAAAGAAAACAATGAATAAACAAGACATAAGGCCATGCCTTGGCACATAGCAACCACTCAACCAATTTTAGCTCCCTTCCTGTTACAGAGGCATTTAATGAGATCACTACTTTAGGAAGACAGCTGACATTTATGGATATTTAGGGTATATTCAGATTTAAGGATAGTACAAGTGTATTCATACAACAAATATTCATTGTAGGTTTGCTATGTGGTGAGTATTGTTTTAGGTGCTAGTTCTTTTGACATCTGTTGGGTTCCACTATGTGCCAACCTCCCGTACTTCCTCCCTTCTGTCAAGCGTGCCAGCATGCCAGCAATTGTACTTGCTGCTCCCTCCCTTTGGAATGCTCTCTCTCCAGATATCCAGGTGCTGCTCTTTCACTTCATTCAGATCCTTGCTCCAGTGAGACCACTACAGAGAGAATCACATGAGCACCTGCCAAAAAATAAAAGCCACTCCCCAAAGCTATCTCCTGACTCTGCAGCAATTATCATCATGTGGCTTTACATTCTCCATCTATTTGTATGTGTATTGCCCCTCTCTCTTTCTCTAGAATGCCAGCACCATGAAGGCAAAGACTGTTTTACTTCCCACTATCCCCCCATCACATAGACTTCTCACAAAGTCCATATTTAATGAGAATTTGTTACATAAAGAACTCAATGCGAAATTAGTGTTGCAAATATGAACAAGATTTGCTCTGGGCCGTTGTTGTTCTCCCAGCCTCGTAGAGGAGATAAATTAGAAGTCTGGATATGACACAGGTGAGTCACTAATGGTCAAAACAATTTTGCAAGCCCAGCTAAGAGACTGTGACATTTAGGAGACAAGAGTCTGTTTAAATATCTCTTTTCTTATAAAATGGAAAAGGCAGTCTTGAATATGGAAGATTCAATTAAGCCTGGCAAATCTATCTTTCATTGATTGTCTCCCGAATGAGAGAGACCCAGTTGAAGCCAAATGAACAAGAGTGTAATGGGATTGTGAAGCTGACTTATGGTTAATTGATGTTTCAACATGGGGAAGCAGATGAATATTTGAAGAACACCAGGACGTGAGCTTCCGCACGATGCAGTGCTCTCGTTGGCTCCCTGCATGTGCCCAATTTACACTCTCGAAAGCTCATCCTGTCATTTTTGGGAAAGCTAGCCCTTTCATCTCTTTGACCTTAATTTAATTTACAATTAGATATAAAATGTGCTCTGCACAATATCCCACTTATTCTACCAGTCATAATCTATCAAAAGGATAGCATAAACAACTGAGATAAAAACACAGTGTGAGGTATTATGAGCAAAAGTTATGGAACCATGTCTAACTCCTCCAAGCATGAGCTGTGTGAATGAAGGGAGGCTGTTTCACCTTTCTTCATCTCTGTAACTGAGATATACATTTTAAGTGAATATTTGAGAACTCTTTCTGTAAAGTTTAAAACAGGAGTTATTAACCCGAGTATATAAATCCCAAGTGTAGCTGTTGTTGTATATCCTTTGGGGGTATCTAAACATATGAAATGAAATGATACATATTTTGTGTATGTACTTACATGCATTTTTTTCTGGGTTTGGTCTCCATACAGACAATAAGCTTCTGTCAGATTCTCAAAGCAGTCCTAACCCAAAAAATCTAAGCCTCCCTGCTGCAAAATGGAATGCAATATAGGGGACTTGGAGAAGCTAGAGTGGTATTATTTGCGTTGGTTACTAAAACAAAGAAAAGCCAAATCATATAAACTAGTCTTTAGGATTCCTTGGATTATTGCTCAGTTTTTCTTCTTGTTTTTTTCCTCAGTGGAAAGCAAAACTCATGAGGGAGAGGTTATTTAGAAAGGTGACATCTAATTTTGACCAACCACACAGATTGTGTGAGTCATGCTGCCAATTAAGGCAGCCACAGAAACACCCAAGTGCTCCCTTTTCTTTCACATTTATGTCTATACGTGTGTTCCTTGGTAGTCATGTTTTCTGGGATTATTTGTAATCTTTTGTGCACATGATCTTAACTATTATTCTAACAGCTTATTGCATTCATCATTTTATAAAGATGAACTAGTAAATTCAACAAAAAGTAGTTGTTGGACTATTGTTATTTGTGTCCTTAAAACTAGGCAGTTGTGAGTTCCTCCGACAAGTTGCTAAATTCCAGTGGCCCTCAGATTCTCCCATCTTTAAAATGAAGGTTGTAGATGAGATTCCTGTTTTCATTCACTCTCAGGCAACACACCATCTTCTACCACATTTCCAGCACCTTCTGTCATCTGAGCGTATTCTGTGTTCTCTCTGACTGTGCCCATCATGTTTTCTCCAGCTGGATTGCACGTCTATCTTCTCCACCTACTGAAATCCCAGTCCTAAAAATTTAAGTCAAATGCTTTCTAGATTTTCCATTCACAATACTCTGCTCTTTTGCTGAATCCTCTTTAATGTGTAAACTTTACCTTTCTTTAACACATTCCTATATACAGTAAGTGCTCGATATATGGTTATGCTGCCTTTATGTACAAGAGTAAGTCACTCAACCTAGATATCCCCTGTCCCAAGAAATGCAGGACTAAATTTATTAATGATTCAGGCTTATTAGTGAGAGAGAACAAAGCATAGAACCTATGTCTCCTAATTTTCTTAATCGTATGTCAAACCAGGAAGGAGGAACTGTGACCTAGTGACTAAACAGAGAAGAACATGCAGAACTGGACTAAGAGGAATTAGGTGTTTGGTAATCTAACCCAGTTGTGTGTATACTAATGCCTCAATCAAGTGGGCCAGACTTGGGGTAAGGTCTCAGTGCTAATGGGAAAGTAAGATGCTTAGAGGAGAAAAGCTGGCAAGGCAATGAAGAACCATTCAGAGATGAAGAGACTCACCTCCACAGAATGGGCCAAGGAGGTAAGGGGTAGAGAAGGCAAAACTGTAAAGCATTACTGGAGAAGAGCATGTGCCATAGTTTGAGTCCAAGCTCTCCCTGTTAGGAGCTGAGCGATGGTAAACATATTGCTCATGTCCCTAAGCCTCAAGTATCTTGCCTATAAAACAAGGATACACATATATACCTCAGCATCTAGTTTTGAAAAATAAATATGATAAATGTATGTTGCACAGCCCAATGTCCCAATGAATGGTGGTTGTTATTTTTATTGTTATTATTTTCCTCACTCTGGGAATAATAGATTCAAAAGATACTGCCAGTAACATTTATTTCCATTTGGAACCAGATGGTGGAGCTGAGCTGCTGGTAAGTTTTGATAACACTTTACCCTTGAACTGGGATGAACCTGGATGGCATAAAGGTGCAGGAACTGGCCCATCAGGTGCAATTGTCAGGGTGTGGGCACCATGAGGATCAAAGAGCTGAGCTGAGGCCTGTTCCAGCCTAAGGTTTGTGTCCTTATATCATGCAAAATGTGTTGCAAGACCTTGATTTCCATGGTAACCTCCCCTCCCTACACAAGTACACCAACTTCTGAGATTCTTATTTTAAGCAATAGCTATTTTCCTCTTTTTATTCACCTTCCTAGAGTTGTAAACTTCTGCAATGCATGATAAGTTGCATCTACCTAATATCATCGACAAACTATTCTGCCAGGAAAAGAAATACCCAATGAAAGCAAATCAATGGGCCATGGAAGCTGCTCTTCCCAGCAGTGACCTAATCTGCTTGTTTTAAAAGAAGGTGAAGAAACTGTAATTCAGTAGCAAGCCAGGATTCCTGGAAGCAATCATTTTATATGCAGCACTGTCTTCTAGTTCTTGTCATAGAGGCTGTAGCAACACAGACCTGGGAGATGAAGAAGAAATTGTGATGGATTTGAAGGTTCTGGCTCTGACTCTTATCTGTGGAATTAGTCCGTGCAATTGTGTTTCTAAGCCTCAATTTCCTCATCTGTGAAATGGTAGAAATAGTTTCCCACCCAACCTGCAGAAGTTTTCTGGTTAGTTATTTTTAAGATATTACAAGTGAAAGCTTTTGTATACTTCATGTGGTCATGCAAAATGTAAGATTTCATTATGCATCATGCTTTGATACCTGTTTAATTTTTGGCACGAGTCTAAATCTAAAATCACTCCTTCCCTTTCTTCCTTTCTTCAGTTGAGAGAACTGTTAAGCAGGGGAGAGCATAAATATTTATTTAGCACACTGAAGGCAAGGATTTTATTCTGTTTTGTTTACTACCATATCCCTAGCCTCAGAACAGGGGTTAACTTGTGTATACATTCAATAAATTTGCTGTATGGATATATTGTTGTTTCGGTCTAGTTTCAGTAGAGGCAGACTCTGAGACAAAGATTTGAGTACAGGGAGTTCATTTGGGAAGTGACCTCAGGAAACTCCAGTAGGGAAATAGAAAATGAGTCAGGGAAGGGAAGAAACCAAAGAAAAGTGCATTAAAGAGGAAACAATTGCCACTGTTGGCAACTAGAGCTTAATCCTGCTGGGGAATGGTGGGAGCCAAGGTAGGACACACACCTCGGAGTTGTCCCACTGAAAGAACAATGGACCTACTAGAGTACTAAACACCCTCCTGTCATCAATCAATTGGGTGAGGGCTTCTGCCAGGGGACGTAGTTCTCCCAAGACTCTCTCTCCATCCCTCACATAGACAAAGAGACGTTCTGCAACCAGGGAATAACCACAGGTAAAGAATTGTGGGTGCTGGTAGTTGGAAGTCAGGCCAGCATCACAAAATTACTAGCTGGCTATGGGCAGGGCACTGGTGACATCTGCTTCAATTATGTGTCAGAAACCTTGTGTAAAATCATCTTAATTTCTGTAACTCAGATTGAGTTTGCTGTTATTCACTGATTGTAAGTATGATCTTATAATTTGATGTTATCAATGTTATTAATGTTGGATGTAGGAGAGAGGAAAACACTGAAGAGGCAATGTTTAGATTGCTATGCTATTGAACCATCTGATGCTCTTCTTTTATTTTTATTTTAAAAAATTGATATATAATAAAAGATGCTGTATGTTGTGATGTAAGATCAGGGTGTTTTGGTGAGAAAAACCAAAATAGAAAAAAATGCAACATAGATAACTAGATTTGGATTCAAATGCTTTCCTTGTCATCAGCTGATGTATGATTGCAGGCAATTCATCTCTTCTTACTTGCAAAATTAGAGTCTTGAGCCAGGAAAAAGACAATAAATACATTTTAAGGCATGTGCCACCTCCACTGGATTAGGGGTGGCTGCCTAATCCTGACCCTATGTTCAGATTTATAGTAAACAAACCCCATAATTGTCTACTGATGTCAACGAGGAGCTTTGAGGGGCCATGTCTGTACTGCCCTAGTTCTAGGTGCTTGCTACAGTCACTGTGAACTCCTTTCACCCTATCCTGCCCTACCTTTGTTCTGTAATAATCAATAGTCACGGACCGTGATATTTTAAAATTCTCACTGAGACTGTACTTGTACCACAATGTCCTCTTCTGAAAGTTCAGAAGTCCTATCTAAACCAAGAGTGCTCAGGGTCACTAATACATTCAGAAAACATCACTGCTGTGTAGTTGTGTAGAAGGGCAGGGTAATACTGATTCTCATTTCATGACAAATAAACAAGCTATTATCACATACGTCACATACGGAGGCAAAGGCCAGAATTTGACAAGAATATATACAGCATAATATAATGAAAATAGAGTTTATAAAACTCCAGCTAACACGATCCAAAATCTTGAACATTCACTTAATAATTATATTAATTTACAATTTTAAATAGACTTTCACATATACATTCTTATATAGCCCTTAAATAAACCCTGAGATAAATAACAATGTAAGCCCAGAGAAGGAGCAGTGATGTCTCTTTTATTTAGTATTATATCCTCACCACCTAGCAAAGTTTCAAATGCAGTGTTTGCCCTCAGTAAATATTTGTTGAATTAATATCTTATTTTCCCTTTTCTGGACAAGATGAAATATTTTTCTTCAGCTCATGCAGCTTGTAAACAGAAGAATCATTGCTTTCATATAGACTGTCAGTGTAGGTACCAGGCACTCTACCTCCATGTACTCACAGCTAATGTCCTCAGCATCATCCCATCTAAAATCATAGCATTTATTGTTCATCTCCCCAGTTAGATTGCCAGCTTTTATCTGTGTTTTTCATAGCTGAGGCCTCAGTACTTAGCTCAATGTCTTAGGTATAGTAGATGACCAAAACTTAATTATTAAAAGAATTTCAATAATTACATTGAAAGAGTAAAAAAAAATACTTTTAAAGGAAAACAAAACTTTAAGGGACTAGATAAAAGTCACATAGAGAATAAATAACAGAAGCTTGTCTATAATCCAATTCTCCCTAAGTCCAGACAGAACTAATAAAGAAGACTGTTTGAGAGCAAGTAACTGCCAAACATTATCATGTTGACATGCAACAAAATTTTAGCTACCAAGGCTCAGCTTCGATCTAATTTGGATATGAAAGAAAGAGTAGTTTCAAAAATATCAGGTGCACAGTAATTGGCAAAAATAACTTTTAAAAAATTGCCCAAACACTCACCATGAGTCAAAACACTATCAATTGGGGTTGGCACATGCTGCCTTTCAAGGTGATCTCTGGCCTTGCTGCGCCTAATGGATGGTTATTTCAAATGTCAGGTTTTCCTCTTTTCATTTGACCCTTGGGTTTCAGAGTGAATTGCATTTGTCACAGAAAGGTCACTAAATTCTTTGAAGTGAAATGTGTACAGAGAAGAAGGGGAATTTAATGGTTAATGGGAATCGACCTTCCTGCATCCTTGCCAGCTGAAGCATGTTGTGCCAAACTTCCTTTACAGAAGGAAGACATAGCTAAAATTCTACTGAATAAATATATTAACAGTTGAGTAAATCAAACCCAATAAGATCAGCTTCTGTTGAATTTAAGCTATACAATTTTCCCCATGAACATGAGTAGCAGATACCTCTGGTGCTCACATCCTGTTGGCCCACCTTTGGTTTCATACATAGTTGTTGTGGACAATTCAGATCCACTACCAGCTGGCAAGTCCCACCTTAAGCAGGATCTGCTTGCCTCTCTGTATCATGTCCTAAAGTCTCCTACACTCCAAAGAAATAAGCCTGGAAATAAGGGAAAATGGAAGAATGTATGTCCTTGGCATCAATGAACAAGTGTTGTAGCCTTTCCTCTTTCTGAGAGACTGATCTAAGGCAGGTATGTATGTGTGTGTGTTACATTCAATTACCAGAACTGGGGTACAAAGCAAAATTCCAGGAACAATTCAGAAGACATTGATTAAATGTCTGCAATATATACTAGGTCCTGGGTTTACAGAGATGACCTCAGATGGCCTTTAAGTTGTTGGAGCTCAAGATCTAGTAGGTGAGAGATGTCTAGAAATATATGTCTCCCTCTGTCATGTTGGCAAACTACTCCTCTGAAAACACAGGTCAGAAGTCAGCTCTTTCAGAAGAAAGCTGTTTTACACCCTTCCTCCACAATCTCCATGTGCAAATGTCCTTACCAGATGTTGTTGTATTTATGTATTTACCTTTGTCTCCTTGCTAAAAGGTGAGCTCCTTGAGGGCAAAGACTCTGCTTTCTTCAACTCTTTATTTCCAGAACTTACAACAATGTACATAGCAGGTCCTCATTAGAAGTTTAATTTAAAAAATAGAATTAAATTATACATCCTTGGAATAGTCAACAAAGTACATTCATACCTAACTGTCAGATCTTTGCCAAGTATTTTCTTTCTTTCCTTTTAAACCAAGTAGATGTTCCTATTACTGCTCCTGTAGACATCTTCTGTATCTTCATAATTTCCACAAGTGAACAAATCTCCAGTTATCTAAAAGCAAATATATTCCCAACAGTCTTGAAGAAGAGTGACTCAGATTTTTGACACTGTACCTAAGTTCTAAGTGGTCTTAGAACTTAAAGCTCCTATAGAATTAACTTTGGTGACTGACATTTTCAAATAAACCAACTCTTGAAGAAGATAATAGGTAATACCAACCACAGAAGGAGAAGGTAGGAAGTTCATTGTCAAGTGCTGCTATGAATTAAAAGAAAGCAGGACAGCTAGCCACTAGGTTTCTTGCAAGGTCTAGTGGCATGGCCCAGCAGCATCATTCTGTAGTTTCTCCCTTATCTAGGAGCATTAAGGCCACCTTATCCCTGGGTCTGCATCTTCTGGCACATTTCTCTCCTCCTCCCTTGCACACCCACACACCCAGTAAGTGTATGTAATCAAACAGAAACGCTAGCCACCTGGCTCACTGAACATTCTGCTGTGCACCTTCAGCCATGTTTTGCATTCTAATGTCACTCATCAATCACAGTTATAAAATGGGGGGGGGATATTGCCATTCAGCAGCTAGATGCATGTCCCATGTTTCTGTGGGCTGTCTGTGGACCATTTTTTTTTTTTTTTTTGAATGAAGTAAGTCATCCTGAACACACATTCATTTCTGGTAATCGCTTTTTGTTTTTTATATCTCAATATGCCGGAGGATGTGTCTTTTTGTTTTCCTTCAGTTGGTGCCATTGCTTATTAATAGATTTTGAGTTCTCTGTTTTTATGTTTATTTCCTGATATTGGTCAGGGACCATTATAGAGACCATTCTTGTGTTTAGGTGGGAGAATCTTGAAGGAAGGCAGAGACAGGACCCTTTTCTAGCCACACACCCAGCTAGAAAAAAGGCGAAGGACCTGACTTTGCAAAAACAATCAAAAAAAACCCCAAACCCCTCAAAGCCCTGTTAAATCAGCAGATCTAGTTTTATTACACTACTTTACAGATAAAAATCTGACGCTGGACAATTGAAATAACTTGATCATAGTCATACTACTCATGGAAAATTGTGGATCTTGCTTAGGTTAGAATCAAATCCTGCCTCCTATCAGTTCCTTTTCAATAAACCAACAAAAAAGTTACACTAATAAGAATAAAATAGTTATACTAAAACTAGTAAGCTAGATGAGCCATTAAACAATAAGTACCAGTTATTACTACAGATGTAATTTTTGCAAGATATTTTAAGAGTTATTTATTTTTCATTTAAATTTTTGTTTTTAATTTATAAATAATTATATATATTTAAGGGATACAATATGATATTTTGATAAATGTATATTATGTAGAATTGTTACATCAAGCCGGTAACATATCTATGGGTAATAATAATGTATTATATATTGCAAAATTGTTAGGAGAATAGATTTTAAATGTTCTCACTACAAAAATAAGTATATAAGATGATGGATATTTTAGTTAGCTTGATATGATTTTATATGTTATTTCCAATGCTCATTTTCATATAAGGAAACAGGTTTCAAAGGGAAAATAAAGGCACTAATAAGAAACTTCTACAAAATCCCATTGTTTTTTGTGTATCTGTGCTTATATTAATTTAGGTATGCCCATGGAGCCTATACCCTTTCCCTTCATCACTTCTAAGTTATAGTCTGAGAGCTAATGACCAAATTCAGTGAGGATTAAGTAGTAAGCAGAAGTGATAGTCCTGGAATCTAGAGTACAAAGGGGATAACAAGGGTTTTGTTTGGTTTTATTTTAGTTGGTAAAACCCCAGGGTTAAAGTGAAAACTGGAGGGAAGAAGATACACACAAAAAATTAGGTACTAATTTTATATTGGCATACCATTCTCAACAGGTTATAAATAGGTAAATAGATGATATCATAATCAGCTTGGGCTTCTATAACAAAATACCACGGACTGCATGGCTTAAACAACAGACCTTTATCTCTCACAATTCTGGAGAGTAGATGTCTGAGATAGGGGTGCCAGCATGGTCAGGTTCTGGTGAGGGCTCTCCTCCTGGCTTGCAGACAGCTGCCTTCCCACTGTGTGCTTACATGATGTCTTCTTGCTTTTTCTTTTTAATAAGGGCACTAATTCCATCATAGCAGAGAAAATGAGATAAAGACCTAGTGAGAAATCAATAGAGACTTAGTTGAGACATCTTACATGATCAAGGGAGAACTTGCTTCAGAAAATACTGAATGCACACATTAAAAGTTTAAATAGAAAACGTCTGCCCTTCCTCCTCCCTAATCAGCACCTCTTGGTCTTCCATAGCTTTTTTGTGGCCTCATTTTCCCTAACTGCAACTGGATTTTTACTTTATTCCAAAAACAATGAATTTTGGCACCCCTAATTTGCACCAAGTTTTGCAACCTAAAAGACAAGTACTTCTCCACCTTCGAATGAAGAGCCCAGAGGAAGAGCTCTGTTGGCCCAGCTGAACTCCAGACAAAACCCAGGACTAGAGGTTAAGATAAAAGGAATGGATGACCACTGAGAACTGGGTCACACACTCAATCAGGGGCCAGAGAATGACAGCCTACAAGTGATTGCCATTCAATAATCACATTATTGTATACTGTTGCCTAAGAAAAAGAAGCCCTAGATGAACAAAAGAACTTACGTGTACTACAGAAAAGTCCTGATATAGTAATAAATGGGTGATGAGAAATGGAAATAACACAGAACTTGGAAAAGGAGAAGGGACTAGGAATCAGATAATCTGGACTTTCTATTCTGTTGCTGTCTATGTGTGAACGATGATTTTTTTGTTCTCTCTGGACTACAATTTAACCATCAATATCATGAGAAGTCCCAAAATTAGCTGTGTATAAGAATCACCTTGGAGATTTTTTAATCTATATATTGCCAGAATGTCCTGGTATGAGACAACTCTATATATTTAGAGATAAAAGTAATAAAAACTAATTGTCTCTTTCCTATCACTCAGGAACCACTATACTGGGCAATCCCCTAGGGGCTCTCTTGTTCTAATATTTTATACCTATGAGAGAGAGAGAGAGAGAGAGAGAGAGAGAGAGAGAGAGGACAGAGACAGAGAGAGAGACAGAGAGACATCTTTGGGTGAGGAATAAGAACATACGCTGTTTCATAGCTGACCAGAGATAGCTGTACCATGTCCCACTCAATCCTCCCAATACAGACTCTGCTTGCTGATAAACAGTTGAAACCTGCCACATGCTTTCAAATAAAGAAGATTCTCAAGACTTTCCAAATAAAGATCTATGGGCTCATTCTGCATGCAGACAATTTCATCAACGGAAACACACACCATAGAAATAGACTACTCCCCATGGTTTCCTGCCCTCCAGCTTTCGTAAAGTCATAGCAGATGCTCGACAGCCTTACAGAGCCCCAGACTGGGAGCAGCTGTGCATTGACTCCTGCTAATTAAGCCACCTATCACCTGACCAACAGTGCATTCCACATTGGGATTGCTCCAGGAGAGGCAACAGTCACACTAATCATTCACCTTGAGTGGAGAAGGTTCCAGACACAGAACAAGTTTTCTTCCAGCACTGCCTGCTCCTGCAGGGAAGACAATAAGCTCCACACTGAAAGCAAGAACACAATTTACTGGTGATTAGTGTCATAGCTAGTTTTGAGTATGAAAATAAATAGCTTAGAGATCATTTAGTAATTCAAAATGCATTTGAATTACTTGTGGGTCTTTTGAATTATAGATTCCTGAACCCCACCCTAGACGTCCTGAATCAGAATCTCATAGGGGTGGATAGTATCTAGACTTATAAATTTCTTCGGTTTACTCCAATCTAGTTAAAAATGATTGTCTCATAAGAATCCCTGCCTCTGTAACTAATAAGCTGATGTCCACCTTGGACATTTGAGAGTAGAGCTCAGACCTTTTGAAAATTAAAAAAGAAAACAGAAAAAAAAGAAGAAATGTAAGGTGAAGATTTTCAGGCTGATGCTATTGTGCTGCAGTTCATTTTAAAAAGCTAATTTTAAAATCTGTACGCTTATATATCATCTCAGGCAGAGTAAGGATATAGTAAAAGGTAGTGGACATCAGTCTGGAGTCTTATAACTGGTTTATATCCTGGTCATGTCTACTCATTTTGCACATTATAAAATCAAACAAAAAAACAAACTGCTCACAGTCAATAGTACTTATTTCTATGATATCTTATGCTAGACAGTTAACCTCAGGGTCTTCAACTACAAAATTGGGGTAATAGTAGTGCCTGTTTTACAGAATTGTTATATCATATAACTTTTTAACAAATCATAAATAGAAAGACCTTATTCAATGCTTGGCTTGTGGGTGTTTGGTAAGGATTTATGACTATTATTCCAAGACTGAGAAACAGGTTTCTACTTATCATAGACATCAGAGTCTAGGTCATGCAGGGCTAAATTCTGACTGTGCCATTACTAAATGCCACCATCCCCATGCAAGCTCTGGTCAGAGGGGAGGATGAACTAATTATAAATCTGAAAGAGGCTGATAGAGAGAACACTGGAAGCTGGGAGCCAGGAGCTTTAACGCTTCACTGCTCAGACTGTGGACCATGGAGCACCAGAAGCATCATCTGGGAGCTTGTTAAAAAGCAAGAATTTTGAGCCCCACCCTAAACCTATTGAATCCAAATCTGCATTTTAACAAGATCCCTAGGTGATTCATAATGCTGTACATTTCGAGAAATATTGGTTTAATGGGTCAGGTCCAGGTAAGGCAAATGCTGGAGGAAAAGCCTAAGTCAGTGCAAAACTACAAAACAAAAATAGAATTTCCCAATGGTGGGGAAAGACAGTTGCAGAGTAAACCCATTGACAGGTAACTGACAGGCAATTTTACAGGGACAGAACCAGTAAACGGAATTCTGGAAGAGAAGGTTTTGCTATCTGAGACTGTTCTTTAGGGTCAGTTCACTTAAAAAACACCTGCATTCCTAACCAGAGATGTCAAAACACTAAGCAAAGTTAGGGGGAAAAAGTAACTGACTTCATGCATCAGAGACAAGTTGAGAAGCCAAAGAGAAATCTCTGAGCGGGAGGGTAGCTGAGCAAGAGGGGAGGAAGAGGTCAGAGGAGGAAGAGACGGAGTGCCTGGAACAAGAGTGAAGAGGATAAAGCCACTGTCAGGGCATCTCCATAACCTGTGATGCCTTTACAGTGTGAAGAACAAGGCCGTAAAGTGGGGGCCATCCTGGGAAAGGCAGAATTCACAAAGCAAACAGGAGAGACCTAACGCTGCTTCTCAAACCTGGAAGCACAGCACCATTATCGTGGTATCTTTCCAAAAGACGGGCGTTTGCTCCCCACTCCCCGGAATTCTGCATAAGGATCAGGAGGAAGACCCTGACATTTCTGTGTCTGCAAAACTTCCCCCAGGTGATGCCAACTCCCAGCTAAAGTAAAGAGTGTTTTCAAGAGTGAGGAAATCAAATTCTAAAACAAGTCATCAACAAAACTAGGTCATCAGCAAAGGCAAATATCGGAGAGAAACTGATTCAGTAAGAGGCAGCAGTGAGAGTGAGCATGGACCAGAGGCCAGAGAAAATGCACAGAATCAGTCAGCCCTTTTGAGGTGGATGTTTCTTTCCCAGGCTTAAAAATAATAATAATTGTATGTGCATGTGAATGTCATACAGGATGAAAAAATATTTTTAACTATCACAGAGAATGAAGAAAATTCTTTTGAGAAGTCTATAATGTCATCACCCAAAGAAGACCTACAGACAGTTACAAAATAAAAATAATTCATGTGCATGGTGGGAAAATAAAAGCTGCCTTTTATCATACAAAATAAAAAGAAAAATACTCCACCTTTTTAGGTACCTCGTCATAAATAATTACTGTAATTCCTTCTAAAACTATTTCAGTACTTATGCTACTCCAGTTTTGGGCATATATGCATCTATGTTGTGCATGTGCAGATACCTAACAACACGTAATTCCTGGGCCTTAATTTTTTCCCATTTAATAATATACTATGGTTATCTTTCTATATCAGCACATGCATATTTATTTCAATTCTTTAAATATCACGTAATGTTTTATTATTTGGATATACAGTAGTACCGCCTTATCTATGGTTTCACTTTGCGTGGTTTCAGTTACCAACAGTCAACCACAGTCTGAAAATACTAAATGGAAAATTTCAGAAATAAACAATTTGTAAGTTTTAAGCTTCATGCTATTCTGAGTAGCATGATAAAATCTCTCATCTTGTCCTGTTTTATTCCCGCCAGGACATGAATCACCCCTTTGTCCAGTGTATCCACACTGCTGTGTTACCTGCCCATTAGTCTCTTGCTAGCCATCTCGGTTATCAGATTGACAGATCATGAGAAGGAGGCTGAGTACAGTACAATAAGATAACTTGTGAAAGATGAGAGCACACATTCACATAACTTTTATTATAGTACATTACTATAATTTTTCTATTTTATTATTAGAATTTGTTGATCTCTTACTGTGCCTAATTTATAAATTAAACTTTATCATAGGTATGTATGTATAGAGAAAAACATAATATGTACAAACAGTCCCTGACTAATGATGGTTAGGCTTACTCTTTTTCGACTTTATGATGATACAAAATCAATACATGTTCAGTAAAAACAGTACTTTGGTTGACTAAAACAAATCACCAACTGTCCAGAAATGGTTTCACTTCCACTGTGTGAGTGTGTGTGTGTGGGTGTGGGTGTGTGAGTGTGTGTGTTTTTACCCAAACCTTAAGCCAGTAAGCATTTATTATTTACACTGTTCTAAGTATCTCATATATATAATCTCAGTTAATTTTTATAACCACCTGCAAGGTGAGTACTATTATTATTATTTCCATTTTATTGGTAATAAAGTGAGACACAGAGAGATTAAATGTATTTTCAGAGTTTACAGCTACGAGCCTGCAGAACCAATATCTAACAGAGGCAGGGTTGAGCAATCTCATGCATCTAATCTCCGTGCTACATACCGCCTTTCCATTAGTGAGCTGCTGTTTTCTTGTTTCCCCTGCAAATAATACCGTAAGCTGATACCGGTGCAGAATTCTAGGTAATACTCCTCAACATTTCATGGTAAGCTTGTGGTGTTCTGTTACTGGTGGCGGTAAAATTTGCATAGATAGAATACTAGGAATGAAACCAACATTATATGAAGCCCCAAATATGCACTCCTTTGACTCCTATTGGGGATTTGTTTATAATAGGATATAAAATGTGACCATTTCTGTCATCTTAGAGATTCTGAAGAAGTCAAAATACTAAGAACAACAACAAAAAAAATTGATTCTAAAACACCACAGTAGTGCTAGTCTTGCAAATGGAATGGCCCACAGGCAATGCCTATATCAGAGTTAGCCCATCACACGAGTAGATGTGGTCAGAAGCTGGAGGCTGGCAGCACAGCTTTAGTGAGGGTTGGAGGTGTGTGGACAATTTGTGATTGCTGCAGGGGGAAGGCTTTCTGCTTTTTCACTTAAACCAAGTGTGCAGTTTCAAGGGAACTAATCAGCAAGGTGGATGTGTGCTCTTTGAAATCCAGGGGACAGAAGAATGGCTACCTGATTCAAGCCTGGGATTGTCTGAAAGCAAAAGGTGGCAGGTGGAATGTATAGAAGAGCAATTGAAAGTGAAGAACTGAGATCAGAGCAGACTGAGCAGCCAGGAGAGGCTCTGCCCTTGCTGAGAGGATGAGCCAGAGGTTTCTACCCAGGGAGCTGCCCACCTGGGGAAGTGCCTACCTGAGAAGTCTTCAAGGAGGCCTCAAAGGCACTCCAAGAAGTGATTCAGCCAATGACTATCTGCAAAACACCTACTGCATGAAACGGCATTCTCATGTCTCTGTCCATTACCTCTCCTATCTCCCTGTTCTACTCCTGAAGAAGCAGAGTCCACACATTGATAGAGCGAGGAGAACATGAAGAAAAGCCTATTGAGTGGGTGAAGTAGCCCATCCTTTTCTCTTTCCTACTGCAGGTTTTCTCTAGTTAAAGGCACAAAAAGCTGAGGGGCACAGGGAAGCTTTACATTATATGAGAGATTCCACTGGGGTAACCGGACATTTTAATACCTGTAAGTGAGCAAAGATGATATGGAAGCCACCCTATATTGCAACCACAAACTGAGAAAGTTTCAGGAGAACTTTAAGGAAACAATGTAGAAGGGAATGCAATTGGCCTGCTCACCCCTCCAAGTTGAGCTCCCCCTTTGACGACATGAGAATTGGGTTGGAATTAGCTCAATTTCTGGGTCTGGGGTTTCGGACACCCTCTATGAATTCCCGCTCAGTGCCAGTCCCATGTGCTTACTCAACCTTTTCAGATATCACACCGCTACCACACACTCCTAATCTGTCTCCTCTCTTGTTTTTCAGGTTATTACAGGAAGAAATTGGAAAAGAAGAGAAATATAACAGCATTGTCCTGTTATTATATCCAAAGCTCCATTTGCAGGCATGTAAACATGCACTAGTGCCTGTATAATCACACATTTGTATGTATTATTTGCTATTATTTTTATTTCGCCTATTTTAAATGTTATTATCCAAACAGGCTGGGCACAAGCTTTCTATACTTGTTCCACCATAAATAAACAGAAACGCCTAAACACAATTTGTAAAATGTCATCTCCAAACCACAGCTAGGATGCTGCATAAGTAGAAAAACCAAAATTAAATCTAACTGGGCACAATGCCCAGACCACAGGCTTCCGGCAAACAGACACAGAGGGTGGGAAAAAAGACACTAAATTGCAGGAAAAAATTAAAAAAAAAAACCTGGCGGAATCACAGGGGAAGCACAGTAATTAACCTTTGGGCCAGTTTGTCTGTTCTGGGACCCACCTTTTAGTTACCTTTGGAAAATGGGTGTTGAAAATTATCCATTTTTATTTGAAGTGAATCTTCATTATTGGCATTGCCTCAATGTAAAGCCAGAGAAATGACGCCATTTTTTTTCTGTGATTCTGCAGGTGCTGATCATTTTCAGTAGACATTATTTTTTAAAAAAGTAAAATAACAATAGTAGTGCTAATAATAGTAATAATAATAACAATAGAAGCAGCAGTAGCAACCACAGTAACGAGAGCTGCCCGCCTTTACTGGCCTATGTAGCAGATGCCTTTGGTGCCCTTGTCCCACACCCCTCAGCACATCTGAGTCCACTAGAGCTCCTGTCCTTGGCAAGCTGACAGCTTCCAACCTCAAACACTAATACCGAGAGTGATCCAAGAAAGCAGGTGGTAAAATAGGGCTTCAGAACAGGGTCACTCACTATCTGTGTCACAAGAAGGGCACAACATTATCAAAAAGTAAGTACAGACAGTCCCCGGCACAATGTTGTGGTCCAATTGTTATAAATTTTATTAATGAATTAGGAGGGAAAGGGATTCAGCCAGAGAAGATAATGTATCAGGCATTGAGACAGGCATATGGAGAAAATAATTCCTCTTTACTTTACTTAAAATCAACCAATTGTAGATGTTAACCACATCTACAAAATACCTGTGCAGCAACACCTAGATTAGTGTTTGATTAAGCAACCAAGCCCTCTAGCCTCGCCAACCTGATACATCAAACTGACAGATGTTAAGTGATGTCTTCGAGTCTTGGTTAACATCCAGTTGATGGTGATCCATGGTATCAACAGACCACTCAGTGGTCATTTTTCAAGCCCATGAAATTGAGATAGGTGTATTTGGCAATTGCACAATCTCTATATCAGGACCTTGGTCTGTGGAGTAAAAGGTATCACAGTGGGGAAGTCCATGAAGAAACCTCTGAAACTACCACATTATTTTCCTCACGGGCAAGATAATAAATTAAAAACAACACAGTATCCCCAGGTGAAGGCACAATCAGTGCCATTCCTAAGAACTGAAAAAGTGTAGGGGGTGTAAGCAATCTCTATGATAGTTTCCTTTAATTAACCACATCGGACAATGTAGAAACTGGAAGAACCCTGGAGGATTGCTATCTGCCACCTCAAGCTCAGCCAAGTCGTGTCCTCCTTGCAGCCTCCATGCCAAACACAGCATCTTTGAATGAGTGTATCAGTATATCCTCAGGTACGGGGTACGTGGACTTTGATGTTGTGTTCTTTTCCTCCTTATGATAAAAGATGATCAAGACAGTGTGCATTTGCATGACATAAAATTCACACACGCAGACACGTACATACATACAGTCACGCAGAATTTTTCCATGAGAGTATATTAACTCTTCCACTCTTTGTCACAATAAAGTCCAATGTGACCTGGACTGCAGCAGGCCCAGATTGCTACATGTAAGCAGCACTGGAGTTTGTGCCATATGATCTGGCATACCCTGTGGTGTTGGAGATACTGATGATGGGAAGAAAAGGCTATGGGGAGTTTGTGGCAAAATCCAATGAGGCAGAAGTACAATACAAGCTATTAGAGTTCTGGAACAAATTCAAGCCACTGCAGAAAATAATTATAAGCTTTTGAGACACAACTCCATATGGAGACAAAACATCTGGCCATAGAAAATTAAATGACACTGTGGCCAAAACTGCCCATCATGAACTGGGTTCTATCAGATACACTAGGAAATAAACCCAGGAAATTCCAACAACCATTCATAACAAGACAAAGTTGTCACATGCAGGATTAAGCCTGAGTGACACTCAGGGCACAAACAAACTGTGTGAGAAGTTAGGCCAGATACCCATGATCTCCACCTCTGCTGAAAAACTCACAGCTCCATCGGCTCACACTATGGCTGCAGGAAGCCCCAGCTTAGCTTACGGATTTGTTGGTGCAGAATCGGGGTTTAAGCTAAAATGAATGGAAACTTCAGCCTTGTGCAAGGGTTCTGCTGAGAGCCAGCGGTGAGGAGCAATCCTCCCAACAAGGTAAGTTTTGAACAGTGTGCTTCATCATCCACTTTGAACAGAAAGACAAATAGATTGAGACTAGATGGTCATTGTCTCTCGACAGCCCACATCGGTGAGTGAGGAAGGGAAGAATATAAAGACCCAGACATTTTGGCTTAATCAGATGATTTTGACTAGCCTTACTCATTTAATCGGGTGGAAGCCCTTTCTGGCAGCATCACAGTTTGACTTCTTCCTCTGCATGGTCCTGCTTTCCCCTCCATTCCTTTTATGGTATCCACAGATCCTTAATTAATATCTTCCCCACCCAATTTCCATTTTAGCACCTACTTCCCAGAGAACCCAACCTAGAAGTGCGAGTGCCTCTCTTTACTCACAGGAATTGGAAGAAGCCTTCTCGGAAGTTCCCCCGTGACCGGCATACAGCGGTTATTACTTGAACACTTGCTGACTTGAACTGAAATGACACTGAAGCTGTATGTTTGAAACAAGTAGTAATCTCCCAAGTTCATATTCACAACTACAAGTAAAACGTAGGCATGCAGGGGATGGGGGTATTGTGGAAGAATGAACACTGTGGGTTTTTTAGAGAAAATCTCTTGAAAAGGATTTCTTGACCTAAACGATAAAGCAAAGAGATGAGTGCAAATGAGAGGTGAAGTTTGTGTGCTGTCAGAGGAGTTAAATGTCAGAGAAGTGGAGTGAGAATAATAAAAACGGGCAAGATGATGGAGCCCTAGAAGGCCGTGATCAGTGCCAAACACTTGTCATACATCACTTTTTTATTTCTAACAACAATGGTACAAAAAAGCTTCCATTATTTGTTAGTATTATGCCTGTGAGTCTCTGCTGCTCAGAAACAGCAACTTATTCTTTGTCAAACTACTTGAAAGGTAGCACTATCAATCTATAAAATAGAGGAGTGGACAGAAATAAAATTTGGAAATTATGACACCATTGCTGAACCAATACTGGTAACTACCTATCCCCAGATTTATGTTTATGTGGAAATTAAACTCTTATTTATTTAAGCCATTTTTAAGTCTAATTTATGGTAAGTTACAGCTTAAATTATTCCTCATTGATTAATTGAAAGTAATATTTGATTTAATATAAATTAAAATCTAATATGCTGTTAAAACTTCCTCTTTTAGTATGAGACTATTGCAAACAGGATCATACGCAATTCCCAGAATCATCTTATGATTTTTATGAGTTTCATAGAAAATAATAAAGTATAATTAGCAGGTCTGCCCACTTGTTTTTTGTTCATTAGAAAAATTTTTTGTCTATAAAATACCTCTTTATTGTTGTAGGTCCCGGAAGTTATAAAACAGGATAGAGGCCATCTCAGTATTCCCATATGCCTAACATATATATCCTTGAATCTTCAGATTGCTCACCCAATGTGAAATGAAATGTTCCTGCTTTCCTGGAACATTTCATTGGTAATTAACTGACCACTGTGTGGGACAGACTGTTTCCTGGAATCAGAGATGTGATATCTTACAAAATTCTTTCTTTTTTGTGTAGTTTAATACTATTATCTCTCTAGAACCTTCTTCATATAGCCCGTTTCTGTCCCCTGAGGTCAAACATATATTTTTTTTAATTCTCCTGTATTTCTTAAAGACAACTACCTTTTCCTTCTTTTCCCTAAAGCAAATATATTCTTTTATTCACCTGGTAAGTATTTATTTCCCATCTACTTACACCAGGGACTGTTTTGATATTGAAGATAAAGCATTAAATAAAATGAACAGTGCACCTACTCTCTTGGGATCGTATCTAAAAGAGAGGGGCAGAGGTTAAATGATTAGATAGGCTGAACATGTTTGTTACAAAGACTTAAATCAAAAAGGGGAGGAATGTTATACATAGTAAAGATTCAAGGGGAGCTTCTTTAGATGAGATGGACAAGGAAGTCTAATCCAAGGAGAAATAGGTGAGCTGATCCCTGAGAATGGTAAGAAGTAGTCAACCACGTGAAGATTTGAGGAAGAATTTTCCAAGAAGAGAGAGAGAGAAAGGAATATAAATCTCTCCATGCATAAATAAAAGTGGTCTTTGTAGAAACAACAGTAACACCGATGTGTCCAGAGAGTAATGAATGAGGGGGAAGTAAAAAAAAGAGGATATTGGAAAGAAAGGAAGAGCAAGGTCACTTGGTAGTTACTGGACAAGGTGCATTTTGGATTTGATTAGTAAGGACAATGAATGGAATGAGCACAGAAGTAACAGAAGAAAATACAATGCCTGTCCTGAGATACTGGCTTTCCTAATTTCCTGGGAGTGTAACCTTAGAGTCATTACCAAACTCAAGCTTCAGTTTTCTCATTTATAAAAATAGGAGACTCCATTAAACTATGCATTCTTTTGAAGGATAGACGAGGAGAAAGTGATGTGCAAGTTATTTATAAATTTAAGAGTACTATATACATGGGTACTGTTTGTAGAATTACATTTTTCCTTTTCTAAACTAAATGTTTTCAATTTCTCTATGCTTCTTTACATTACATATTACACAGTTTTCCCTCTTTACCCTGATGCCTTACTTGAAAGATTAAAATAGTTAGAGAAGTAACAGTGTAATTCCAAGCATCACTTCGCTTTGTAGTGGTTCAAATTTGTCTCAGACTTGTACACAGAGCATGGCAGGACAGCCTATGATGTCTGAGAGTAAGGACAGAGAAGAACTCCAGGCCACCTGGATCCCATGTCAGGAATCGGCATCCTCTCTTATTGGAACATGACACATTCTCACTGATCTTATAGGCCAGTGTCTCCATTTGTATAATGGGGATAATAGCCTTCTAGATTAATTGGATGAAATGGCTGTGAGGAGGAGTCCTTAGCTCCAGGTACATAACGGTAATGCCATGGCTACCTCTGTAGAGTTAGAAAATTGTCTCTTAATGGATTTGAAGCTACTATGATGGCATTCAGCGTTCCTTCAGCAGAAATTTATTAAATGGAACCTGCTGTAGGGACCATGACATTTGAATAGCACCTGACCCACAGCAAGGCTTGTTCTCTTCTCTTAAAACATAGGATGAGAAAAATGGAATAGAAAACGGACTCCCAATTTATATGTACATTACAAAAAATAACATTTTAATAACCATTTCTCTAAAAATAAAGCGTAGTACAATTATGGTTAAAACAGTGACCACTTTTTATGTATATAAAACTTTATATGTATACAGGTTGAGCATTCCTATTCCAAAAAATCTGAAATGCAAATTGCTCCAAAATCCTAAACTTTTTAAGGGCCATTGGCCCTCAAAAATATGAAACAATCAAAAAAGTTTGAAATGCTTAAAATTTGCGAGCATTTCAGATTTCAGGTTTTTTTTTTTTTCGATTAGGGATGCTTAACTGATACATAATGCAAATATTTCAAAATCCAAAACACTTCTGGTCTCAAGCATTTCAGATAAGGGATACTAAACCTGTAAAAGCTTTTGTATGTGTGTATGTGTATATATACATATGTGTGTGTATACACATATAAATTATACATATATATACAAATGGAAGATACTTTATTCAAATTCATTCTCATCTATTACAAAGCCTTTGCCTGCTTACTAAAGGGGAAATAAGAATATGTCAAAATAGAAAATGGAGAATTATTAGATCTGTGAGAGGTGAAATTTTAATCCTATGAAATCAACAACTATCTATGGAACCATTCCCTTTCTTATTGCCAATCCAATTGTTTCAAATGAACCCTCCCCACTCCCGCCAAATAAAAGCAAGCTTCATTGTCCCTCACAAGACCCCACAGATTCCAAAAGGAACAATCATTAGTCATCAGAGAAGTGCAAATCAAAACTACAATGAGATATCATCTCAGTTAAAATGGCTTTTATCAAAAAGACAGGCAAAACGAATGCTGGCAAGAATGTGGAGAAAAGGGAATCCTCATACACAGTTGGTGGAAGTGTAAATTAGTGCAACCACTCTGGAGAACAGTATGGCAATCCCTCAAAAAGCTAAAAATAGAACTACCATATAACCCAGCAATCCCACTGCTGGGTATATATCCAAAGGAGAAGAATTCAGTGTATTGAAAAGATATCTGCACTCCCATGTTTATTGCAGCACTATTCACAATAGCCAAAATATGGAAGTGTTCATCAGTGCATGAATGGATAAATTGTGGTATGTATACACAATGGAATATTATATAGCCACAAAAAATGTAATCCCACATTTGCAAAAAAATGGATGGAACTGGAGAAATTACCTTCAGTGAAATAATCCAAGCACAGAAAGACAAATTCCACGTGTTCTCAGTTATATGAAGAAGCTGAATATTAAAAACAATCAATCTCACGAAGACAGGGAGTAGAATGATGGTTACCAGAGGCTGGGAAGAGTATTGGGACGGAGGAATAAAGTGAATTTGTTCACGGGTACAAAAATATAGTTAGATAGTTAGATAGAATGAATAATATTTAATAGCACAACAAAGTGACTATAATAAAAAATAAGTTAGAGTATACTGTAAAATAACTAAAAGAAAGGAATTGAAATACTCCTAACACAGAGAAATGATAAATGCCTGAGGTGATGGATACCCCAATTACCCTGCTTTGATTAATTCACATTATATGCCTGTATCAAGACATCACACGTTCCCCTATAAAGATATGCAAGTATTATGTACCTGTAATAATTAACAATAAAAAATTAAAAATAACTAGCACTTAGTACACCCTTACTATGAACCACACATCTTTATAAGAATTTTGTATGTAATAATTTCTTTAATCTTCACAATTCTATGAGGCAGGTATTTATAATATTCCATTTTTACAGATGTAGAAGTTGAATCATAAATGTATATGTGACTTTCCCGAGGTCATCTGAGTAATGACAGGGCAAGGATTTGAAACTAAGCATTCTGGCTCCAAATGTTGTACTCCTCCTCCACACTGCCCACAGCAAGAAATGTATAGACATCTCTTGACCAAAAGATGGCTGGAAAGTGAGGTTCAGGGACTTTAACAAACAAAATGAAGAAGAGCTGAGATGGAGCAGAGGAAGAAGAACATGAAGAGATCACCATGAATGAGAGATCACCAGGTTAGCACGTGAAGGGAAGGGCCAGTTGGTGAAATTCTCTATTCAGATGAATGATGGAGAAACCGTTAAAAATATAGTTATCTAATATTCAAGTCTAAATCATTCTTTTTTTTTTCTGTGCTGAAACATAAGAGTCATCTAATAACTCAAGTTTTCAGTACTGATCTGCCATGTGTTTCCAGTGTCTTAGAGAAGACAAGCACAGAGGAACCATCTTCCTCCCTGAAGTCAACAACTGAAGGAGATGTAGGAGACCCAAAATCAGGAGCTCAGCAGGCCCAGGACATGAGAACACAGTGATTGTGAAGACATTATCTCAGAAGTCTGCAAGAACTTAAGGGAGGCCGTTGAATTCCCTTGGACTATGAGAAATGTGTTCAAATATGTATTATTATGGATTGAGGTGATACTGTAAATACTGAGGGCTTGGAGATACATGGGGAGTTGTCATCTGAGGGACATGAATAATGCAGACTTGGGCTCTGTGTTTTGCACTCACTGGGTCTCAGGAAAAATATTGGGCCATTATGTACATACTTCTTAAAAATTTTCTTTATTTTTGATAAATATATCAAATTTTTGATAATTTATTTTCTTTATTTTTGATATTAATTGATACATAATAACAGTACATATTTATGGGGTACATGTAATATTTCAATACATGTGTACAATGTGTAATGATCAAATCAGGATAATTGGAATACCTATCACCTCAAATAGTTATTATTCTTTGTATCAGGAACATTCAAAATCCTTTCTTCTAGCTATTTTGAAATATACAATAAATTGTTGTTAACTAGAATAACTATAGTCATTCTAGTGTGCTGTGGAACACAAAAACTTATTCCTCCTAACTGTATTTTTTTTCCCTGAACTTTTCTATCTACATAAGTTCCATCAGTTAGCTAGTTAGCAGAATGGATGGATAGATAGATGGACAATAATATTTTAATAAAAATTGGATTGATAATCTTTTGATAAGTTTAAAACGCTTCATTTCTTTCCATTGTCATGCATTCTTTCCCTGTTTTTATTCCTACTATGTGACTGTGATATACACAAATATCAAATAAAAAATGATCTCACATTTCTAAACAGTTGTACCTGAGTTTAAAATTTTTAATTGGCATGTTCTTTAAAATATTTCTGATAATTAGGTAATTTCATTCATTTATTTACTTATTCATGCATTACAAACATTTCTCAAACAAATGTTTTTCCAAAAAATGTACTGGACAATAGAGAGTTCAAATTTCAATGGTAAGACATGTAAAATTTTACTGTGATATTTGCCCTACTGGATGATATTACAGATAATGAATAGGAGTATGATTAAATCAGAATATAAAATAGTATTCTATTGGGATATTGGATAGAAATCTCATTTTTCCTTATTCTACCACTTCTTTTTCCAAAAAGAAAATAAATGCAGAGTGTGATAAACTAATCCTTACTTATTGTGCAAGGATTTAGGTGTCAAATTCCACTGTAGAAATCAGTAACCTCAACAGTCCCATTTTGTGGCCTCCTTTAGTCTATACCAAGAAGGCCTAAATTTTGCTCAACAAAAGTTTTTCATAAGGCAGGTTAAGGTATTTGTCCACCATGGTCAAGCCAGAGACTCAGGTCTCATCACTCAAAGAAAGACAAAGTCAAAGAACACCTCTGCCAGCTCCAAATTTTCCCACGGGTGTTAGGCAACCAGAGAATTTATCCCGTTGCATCAAATGAAGATGATGGTAGCTGTGTGCTCCAGACCTTGTTGGCTGAGGCAACAGACCTGCACCCAGCAGGAAGCTTTGAAGGAGAGAGTGAGGAAATGATGGAGAACATGCACAGATGAGCAAGCCGAAGTTGGCTGAGAAGCCCCAAGTGTCCACTCTTAAGTGCACATAAAAGCAATCCTGAAAAGGAAAAGGGAAAGAGAAATAGTCAGATCTGCCCTAGACTACACCAACACATGCTAACAACCTTTTAACATCTTTGAGACTTCTACCCTGAGAAAATAAAGTCCAGCCAGTTGTGGTTTAGGACTCACTTCCCCTACCGGTGGGAAGTAGAAGCATGTCAAGAAAACGACGTCCTGTGGAGGTCACAGGAATACTCACAAAGATCAAGAACAAGGGTAGTAAGAACAAGAAAGACTCATGTGTCCCAGCCATAGTAAATGAGAAAGTCATGAAGGAACAGAGGTAATACTTAGGGCCCCAAAATAGGTAGGAGCCGAAGAGAAAGGGTCCCTTTCCTACTCATTACATTCTTGGGCAGCATAACATTCCTGGGATCCCCAAAGCTCCGTCACACTTCTGCCCCCAGGTTGCATGAAATAGCCCTAACGTTTATGATAAATGCATTAACTTTCTTAAGCTAGCAGAAGGAAGTTTCTGTTACTTATGTCCCCCATTTGTAAACTTATACAAATGCCTGCCTCTTGTAAGACTATCCCAGTTGGTGAGGTGATAAAAATGAATTGGAAAACCCACTCCCTCTAACAATTAGTGATGGAGAGGATGGGTGGGCAGTTCATAATCACCATATCAGCATGCCAAAGGGCAATATTGGTTCCAAGTTTCAAGTGAGGGAATTGAGGAGCAAAGTAGTTCAATACTTGCCCAGTTGAGCTTCATACCAGGATTTAATCATCCTAAAGCACAAGCTGATTCCAGCAGAGCAGAAGATAATTCCAAAGGAGCAGCTCTCTCAGCACGGCTCCTATACACAGTCTTAGGACCATGGATCCAAACACCCTTCCTTGGACTCAAGTCCTTTATCTTGAAGATGCTTTTGATATTGGGGGAGCAGGAAAAGGGCAAGTTTCTCAGAGGCATAGTTTATTAATAAGTTGGGTGACCAAGTGACTTTTGGAGTGAAATAACATGAAAAGGTTTCATGTAGGTCTACTGAGGTTGCTCTGAAAGCATAGCTACAAGAGAAGTTCAATGTTTTTAAATCCACAAGTTCATTAATGTCATTGGAATAATCTAGAGAAATCAGACATCAGGCGCATGCAGGGCAAATAGCCCTGTGAGTATAGAAACACTGAGGTATAATGTCATTTTGACTCAAGTTTATAGGATGACTATGGACAAGCCATTCATTCTTTCTAGAACTCAGTTTTCTCATCAGAAAATGAAAAGATAAGGCTGTATGAACAGTGACTCCACGAAGACACACTAATAATTTATAAAGCTCTAGGTAAATGCTGTTAAAAGTAAGGGATGGATTCAATATTGGTGTAGTCTATTTTCTCTCCCCATTCTCTAGAAAGGAAGAGCACCGATATGCATCAAGAAAGGATTCAGAGATGCAGAAAAGGGCATGCTAGGGCTCCTTGTGTGAAGAGGGAGGGAAGATAAAGCTTCTTCCTATTTGTGATTTACTTTCTTCCCTCCCACATAGCTGCAGTGGCAAATGAGGCCCATTAGGTCCTTCCAGTGATTAATGTGTCTTTGCCCTTCCAAGGTCATTTGTGACCAAAGTAAGTTTGTGGAGCAAGAAAGCAGAGAGTGAGTGATTCAGGCTGCCTTTACACTATTAGAGAATTGGGGGAGTGTTTTATGTGCCCCCTGAAGTTACCACTGAAATGGAAAGGACTTACTAGAGATGACGGTAAAGGAATAAAGAGTCTGCAGTTGTTTTGCCTGTCCCTGCCCTATGCCGACAGCACCCAGCATGAGGAGACAATGAGCACACAGTTATTTACCAGGTCCTAAAATTTTAGTTTATCTGGAGGCCTGGGTTTAACTGTAATTGTCTGCATTAAGCCTTCTAAGAATACATGCTCTTGGTTTCAGAATAGGCTTGAGAATAACCACACTCAAGCATTTCAATTCTTCCCATTATGAATACAACACCCTAGAACAGGTTTCTAAGGGCCCTGACAACTTGAATTACTGTCTTTTCCTACTCAGCTGCTTGTGACTGTGCTTACAATGAAACGGCTTTAAACAGCGTCACACCTCTTTACCCACAGACACAGCTTACAGGACCTCATTCACACTCCGATGGTGATGCGAGGAAGGGAGTGTTGGACAGAGAAGCAAAGGGATCAGGGTTCTCGGCACCGCTCCATGGCTGACGAGCCCTGTGACCTTGGCAAAGTCATTCCCCAGTTCCTTCACACATTTTCCCTGTCAAAGCAAAATGAGGGGTTGGGCTAGACCAGAGAATCTTTACGAATCTTTCCAATTTCTAACTCAATTCAATTCAACAAACATTTACAGAGTTTATACGATGTTACTGTCACTGTGCTACACAGCTCCCAGCTGTATAATTTATTTTTTATTCCATTGAAAACTAGAGTCAGGTAATTTTCATGCAATTTTTAGCACAAAATCACTGGACTGGGAGCCACAAGCCCTAGGTTCTGTTTACAGCTACAATATTAAATATTGGTGTGATCTTTACAAAGTTACATCTGCCATCTGGGTTTTAGTTTCTTCATCTATAAAAGCAGAAGGAAGCATAAGGGTTACTGTGACAGTTCACTGACAGTCTGAAAGTATTTTGTCCCCAACCACTCTTACAACAACTGTGTGCTGAGTGCATATTCTGTGCCAGGGTATCAGATAAGAACTGATGATGCAGAGAAGAGTAAATAATCTAGAGTTATTTCAAGAAATTAAAGGTGGATGAGAAATTAGATTTATTCCCTTTTTACTTTCCCTTGTTCAGGAAATCTTTCCTGATGCACAATCAGAATATTTTTCCTCTCTCTCTTCCTTGTAATCTTGAGCATTTTTTAAGCAAGAAGTCATTACGCAGAATAGAAATGGTTATCGTACATGCCTATCTTCCCTTCAAGACTAGGAGTCCTTGAGGACAGAGCCCATCTTCTAGTTTGTCTGTATTTGCAATTGCTATACAGGTTCTGCAACTAGTAGGGGTCTAATAAAAGCACATCCTACTTTATCCTCACTACTTATTACTCTACTGCAGGTGTAAGTTTGTTTCCAACATACCAGACAGAGAGCAATTTTCACCAGAGACTATCCCAATGTGTTTTATTCCAGATCCTACTTTTAAGTCATTGTAAATCAATCTATTCATTTTGGTTTGTTTGTTAATTTGGAATATTATAATGCAAACATTGACTTTCCTCTCCCTTCCATTATAGGTAGGCAATGATCCCATCAGTGTTGAGTTTGGCCCATGTAACTTGCTTTGGTCAATGGGATGTTACCAAACACAATGTGACCAAAGAACTGAGAGATGATATCCTCCTTGAGCTTCTGCAGTTACCAGGGAAAACACAGGGCTTGCTGGTAACTGTTTTCAAAAGAACAAAAGACACATGGAGCAGACTTGGAATAAATGTGCAGTTTGGAGCCAAGTACAGTCTAGATCAGCCAATGTTCAGCCAACCCTCGGATTCATGACTAAGAAGAAATAATCATTGTTTTAATCCATTGTATTCTGACATAATTTGTTGTGTGACACTTTGGTAACAAAAGATGACTGATGCATGTAGAAAGGCACAGATAAATCATTTCTTCACATACCTGAGGCTTCTCCCTTCATTACCTCTCCAATTTCTAGAGAATATATTGGCTCAGAAAAAATTGAGAAATTGCAAAAGGTGTAGAGCTTTGGGTACAGAGATTAAGGACACAATCACTGTGTTATAGGAGCTCACAGTCTAGTAGGAAAGGTAGGTAAGTAAATCGATAAGTACAACAAGAAGTTATACATGCATTGACAGACCGCGGCCACACACACGGGGCAACTATGAGGGACCACACAGACGACAACTGAGTGAATCTAGGGTTTAAGTGGACTTTAGCAAAAGTTTTAAGAGGTGATGATGTTCTAAACTGAGTTTTTATAGATCAATAAGAAATAGGAAAGCATAGAGAGACTAAAGGTGATCAATCAGAAAGGGGTAATATGTGCAGTCTCTTGGGATCTTCAAAATTTTGGAGCACTGTCATGTAAGAGGGAAATTCAGGAGGTCAGAACTGAATGCTCATTGCTCACCCATGCTACAATACTCCAATGCCCCCCTCTCTCTGAACACAGCTCTTGCCACTGTCATCCTTATTCACAATGTTGCAGACCATGCACCTTGCTTTGACTCTTCATAGACACTAAGCTTTGTACTTCCTCTGGGTCTTTGACTTTGTTGTTTCCTCTGCTTAGAAATTTTTCTCTAAAGTTTCCTTGCTTGTTTTCTATGGCTTAATCCTGATCACAACGCAGGTGCTAACCCCAGCACTTCCTCCTCAGAGATTTTTTTTATTTTCCTGATATTCCACTTGTAATGTTGTGTTTCAAAGAGAACTTATATGAAATTATATATTACAAATGTGCGCCTTTATTATCTCTTTCCTATTCACACTCAGTCTAACTGATGGGTGACGTTTTCTAAGCCCAAAGCCTAGAAAAATGACTGGAAAATAGTCGGTGTCAATAATGATTTCATGTACACACATACAAATAGAGAATTAATTGGCATGAAGTCTGAGGACACAGAGTCAGCTCAATAAAAGGCAAATTTATCTGAATCAAATCTTCCTCAAAATGGAATGGGGACATTCATGAAACCCTTGAGGCAGACTGTGAAATGAAAATGCAGGGTAGGGTGGAGGTGAGAGATGAGACAGAAGATGTCCCAGAGGTAATTCATGTAGATCCTTGGCTGTCACATTAATATAGCACATTTTATTGTTAGGATAATATAGAGCCTTTGAAGGGTATATTAATCTGGGTCCTTGTTCAAAAAATAAAATCAATCTAGCTATCTTTAGCAAGGAAAGAAATATGTATTATGTTCTAGCACTCACAGAGCCTCTGAGAGGATCAGATGTCCCGGGATTGATGCCACACAGCCACAGACACAGCAGCTAGGGCACAATCCTCACATATCACGGGACTTGTTAACTGGAGACACTGCCATCAAGACCATCCTGGGCAGCTGACTCCACCACTGGATGCAGAAATGTCACCATGGCTGTCTCAAAGTAGGGGGTCAGGTTGCTCACTTCAGCCTCTAGGAATCACAGATGTGCAGCTGATTTGAAGGATCACAGACCTTCATGAAACTCTAGGTGCAAGAGTGTCTAGGTATCATAGCTCTTATCTTTCCAAACTTTCCAGTGCAGAGAGATATGGCAGAAAACCTTGGCTGGGTGCTAAATTAACCAGCCTGCTCTATCTTCTACCTAGATTTGTCCTTAAGGAACATGAATCTGTCTAGAAGAAAATGTTAGACAACCAGGAGAGGATTCCAGAAAAGAGATTTCTGCACTGAATAGGAGGTAGGACTAGTTACTTTTTAAAGTACATTCCAACATTCAAATTATTTGACCTTTTGGAGGCAGCTTCTTGAAGAGAATATGAGTTAAGAGAATGAATTTTTTTTTATTGAATAACTACTATTCTTCCCACACTGAGCTGAGTGTCTTGCCTATATTGATTTATAAATTCCTCTCAGAAACTCCGTGAGGTAAGGAAAGAGGATCTTCCCTTTTTCTTCATTCATCCTTTACCTTTCTCTCCATACATGTTTCCTGTGCTGGGATTCTCTGCCTTAAAGGAAGAAACACTGATTTCTAGAGTTCAGAATACTTATTAGGCCACATGTTTTTCCAGGGAGCAAAGTCACTGGCCTTTAAGTGTCAGCATTGCTCTATCTCTCTTGCACTGCCTGTTCTGTTAATGAATGTCCACCTAAAAGAGGCTTCTGTGTTCACAATCTGGACATTTGAGACAGTGCCTATTTCCTCAGGGAAGACCTGACCATGTGTCTAATATTTCTCTGTGTGTTATATCCTCTTTGGAAGTGAAACCACATGAGTAAATCAAAGAGAAGGAAGGGAAAAGCCATTTCCACGTAGGCCTCAAGCCTCACCAATGTTCTACAATCCAGCTTTACCCAACAGTCCCTTGTTCGTAGTACTAAGAATTTGTCTACGTGCTAATGGGGAGGTCCTGTCTCTCTATATGTGAGTTCCTTAAATGGGAATTCTAAAGAGAAAGTGACTGGCAGAATGTGATCATGGAACCCCTAAAAATATTTTATTGTATTGTGTCATTTCCTGGTTATGATATTGTAATAGTTATATGAAATGTTGTCATTAAAAGAAATGGGATAAAAGGTAAACAGGACCTCACTGTATTATGCTTCAATTTATTTTGAGTCTATAACTAGTTTAAAATAAAAATAAATAAATAAGGGTGTCAAGAGCATCAGCCACAAGAATGTCAGAATCATTGGTCTTCTCCAGGGCAAGGAGGGCTCAGAATTCATAAAACACAAGGGTCTGTTTTCCACTGCTTGAAGGAAGAAGAGATATTTTCATTACATCCTGAGCACATGCACCAAAGACAAGATAAAAGAATTGTTTCCAAATTAAAACAGGTTGAATTTTGAAAAAGAAAGAAAGAAAGAAAAGAAATAAAGAGATTTCTACAGTTGCAGAAATCAAAGCTCAGCATAGCTAAATAATCATAGTTAGAGAGTGACTATGTTTGGAGTCTCACTTAGATATGTCTGTCTCCTTTTCAGTCACCCTGACCTGGGAAAGTATGGAATTCAAAGAGAGCTCCTCCTTATCTGTCCAGAATGATATTCAGATAATATTGTCCCTGACATTCAGGGAAGCACCAAGTCCAGCAAAACCAATTACACAGTTTCCAAGGGGACTGCTCAGAGCCAAGGAGTCTTTGATCCCTGAGAGCATCTGGACCAAAACATCATGAGCATTTTTCTCTGTCAGAGCTATTTCAGAAGCCTGTTTATAAGCCATGCAGCAGCCACATCTTGCCAAGAATAAACCAGTGTGAACACCCACAGATTGTAACAGTGAGTCCGGCGGCCACCTCTATGATTTGTGATGATGCCATAAACTTGCAGACACTATTGTTCCACTGAGGGCTTTGGCAGACTATGCAAGGAGAAGACAGCCAAAAGTACGATGTTATCTGAGGAACTGGAAAGAAATCCTTGCTCCATTGAAGACTAAAACACTCTCTAATCAAGTCTTCTTTTCGATAAACCTTATCCTAAGGATGCCTATCCAAATGGAAATACATTGCATGGGTAGAAGGGAGGGCTTACAATTATATGAGATTTAGGTTAACATCTAGTTGGTAGGCATAATGTCTTCTGATATTTCCAATATTTAATCATAGGAGAGAGAGAACCTTGAATAGATTTTGATTAGGGAATGGGAACAGAGGAGTAAAGTGGAAGAGTTCAGTTATTGCAGAAAGAACAAGGGAAATTTGAAAATATAGGTTCAAATTATTCCTCTATATCTGTGTGATCTGGAATACATATTTTTTTCACTTTCTTTTATGCAGCAACATACTAGAACAACTGTGAAGATCAATAAACTGATATACATGAAAGTAATTTGTAAAAGGTCAATAATTTTGCAAATTTAAGCAATCAAAATATTGAGTATCTTGGGGATACCTACTGGTGCCAGATAGTATGGCATCACTTATGTGATGTCCCTGAGCACGCCATCTATTTCTAAGCTCGATGTCTTCTTGCATATTGTTCCCTATGCCTAGGGGGTTCTTTCCACTGATATTTTTCTTGATTCCTTCTCTTATTCATTCAGTTCCTTGCTCAAGTCACCTCCTCAGAGAATCTTCCCTGACCATCCTATAGAAAATCGGAACCATGCAAGTCACTTTCCCGTTTTCCTGCTTTATTTTGTATCATATTTACAATTCTATTTTTAGAACTTAATTTTACAAATAAGGAAATTGAACTCTGTAGGCCTTTCCCTAAATAACAATATAGCTGACATTTAGAGAGCACTTATTTTATGCCAAGCTCTAATACCGGTACTTGAACTATCTTAATTCGTTAACTCAAGTCTGGTTAATTTGCAACCATATTTTTTTAAGATAGTAAACTATTAAGGTGGGACATGAGTCAAAGATGAACGTCACCTATTTTATAAATTTGGCTGAGGTGAAGTATGATGGATGGTGATAGCATAAACATATTTACTTGCCTGAATCCCCTACTTAACTCTGTCTCATTCATTGTTGCACCAAAAAACCCAGCACACTGTTTGATACGTCATAACATCATGGTCATTGAATAAAGTTAATACATGGTCATTGAATAAAAAAAAATGCATTGACTGTAAATAACCCTATGCCATGCCTAGCATCTAGACACTAGATATAATCATTTGCATTATGATTAAGCCCCTCTGTGAACCTGGCACTGCATTCTCCTCTTCTAGATGTATACTTTTATTTGAACCCGACACTAACCATATCAGAAGGTATGTTTATTCACCTTTTTATTTACAAGAATTCTGATGTTTATAGGGGTGAAATAAGTCATAAACTGGAGGGCAGCAGAGTTGTTCAAACCTGCTGTGTCTCCACATCTAACTTCTTTCACTCTACATTTCTCTTTTGTGAAAACTCAGGGTCAAGCAGACTCCAAAGCCACCTCCTTCTCTGGTCTAAGATATCTTTGAACACATTCTGCCAAAGAAAATCCATCTCACATGTTTTTTCCTTGTAAATCTTCTTAACTTCACTCAGCAGAAAACATTCAGTCTGTACACTGTGTCAGGCAATGTTCTAGGTACTGTAGAAATATAGTTGAATTATAAATTATTATTACTTTTGAGAGGTATATCCAAGAGATCCTCAAACTAATGAAAGAGATTTTGATGCAAACTGGTCAGTATGTTTGGTGAAGATGTCCCAAACAGGATTGTAACAGCAAAGAGGAGATTAGACAGGTCTCCAAGCACCTTCTGATCCAGCGATGCTATGACTCCTATTCCAGTCACCAGCTCCCTCCGTCTATCTACTTTAGATAAAGTCATGACTTAATAATGCATGAGAGAACATTACCTTAAGGTATAATTATGCTTTTCCACAAATGACCTATGCAATTACACCAGAGCAGTGAACAGCAATTGCAGAGGGAAGTTGGAACAAGTGCACAGGGGTATAATACTACAAAATAATCCCTTTTTCAATTTTCCTTCTCATAACTACATAAAAATTACATTTGCTTCTATCACACTGTTGTACAGTAAAACATTAAAAAGATCCATTAGATTATCCACTCTCATCTCCCACTGGAAAGTTTTTTTTTTTCCTCTATGATAAGCTTTCTAGGGACTTTAGTCTGTTCAATTATTCCAAGATAATAAGGATGATGATGAAGGAGGAAGGGCACCTCATTGCACAGTATAAATCTGTATGAAATACTCAAGAGTTGCCACCATGATGACCAGAGCGTGCCCGGACAGAGTTCAGAACAATGGTGGGGAACTGGTCCAGCATACCTATGGCAAATCTTGGATTCTAAAAATGGGAATAGGGTTAGAGTGATAATAAACAATCACAGTTGAATAGAAGTAGGGGGCTACTTAATAATCAAGTGGGAACTTTCTGATCAAGGAAACCAGAGGTTTGATGTGGACACATGTGAGGTTAACATGGGTATGGATATGACGTGGATGTAAACTATTAGGTGGATATAAATATTTTTATAAGGTTTTAATCCTACTATCTTCTGATTTTGTTATCATCACATTAAATGCTAATCCTAATCAGTGTCATTATAAAGCACCCCAAAACAACTATCTGAATGTCTTCATCATTACCTTAGATATGTACAGTAGTTATTTCAAACATTAATTGATTGTTGGGTATTAAAATTTATTCCAATTTTTATCATTTTCCCCTCCTTTAAATAGAATTATAGTGAACATCCTTGAGTAAGGTCCTGATAAATTGATTATCTATTTTGACTCATAAATCATTTTCTACAGATATAATTTAAAAAAGAAAATCAGATATGAAGTCAATGACACATGTGTTATTTTATTCCAAGGTTTTTGTGTGTGTATGTGTGTGTATGTGTATCAGGATTAAAAAAGAGGATTGCCTGATTTCAAAATGTATGTGCTCGCTTTACCTTGTCCATTTATGTTTGTGGAAAAATATTTGTTTAAAAATAAATACATATGAGACTTAAAAGATGCTGACACATGTACATTCTTGATTAAAGCAAAAAGCTGCTTTGAGATACAGTAATATTTAGAAAAGAGAACCAACATGGGACCAGGTGAACTTGGGTCATACCCCATCCCAAATGCTTACCAGCATGGCAAACTTGAAGACTTAATCCTCCTAAGTATCACTTTCTATATCTGGGATTTTTTTAAAAAAAAAACTGTTGTTATAATATTCCATAAGCTGTGCAAAACACCATATAAAAGTTTCAACCACAAACTTGGAACCCAACAAAGTAAATTTTCATTCATACCTTCCAGGTTCCCAGATAATACCATTGCATACATTCACATGCTCATTCATTCATTAATGGTTATTTTATTTGAATTAATCATATTCTTCAGCTTCACTGATACTTACAAATTCAGCATCTTGTTTTCTGGTTATTTATCCTTGTCATAACCAAAGGCAATATGCTCTTTCTAACTGATGCATAATTTTATATTTGTTTCGGTTTAGTTTAGTGTTTCTTTTCCAGCTTTTTATGATAGAAATTTAGATAAATGATTTTTAGATAATTCTATTCTAAGATTATCAAAGTATGCATTTCTTCTTTGAGTTAATTAGAAGTGTGTTTCTTTAGGGTTTTCCTTTGTAGGTTACCTGCATCTTTTGCCTTACAGCTCATGGGAGGGTCTCTTTCATGTTTATTTGGCCAGTCTGATGACTATGTGTCATGGTGTCTTCCTGTTTGCAATGAATCTCTCAGGAGTCTTTAGAGTTTCTTGTACCTGGATATCTAGATTTCTAGCAAGGCCAGGAAAATTTTCCTCCATTATATCCTCAAATAGTTTATTCAACACTTGTGTATTTTCTTAACTCTCATGGATGCCTACAATTCTCATGTTAGGCCTCATCACATAATCCCACATTTCTAGTCAAAGGCTTTACTCTTTTATTTTATTTCTCTGCTCTATCTTTGAGACTGATTTGTTTAATTGAAAGGTATTATCTTCAATCTGTGAGATTCTTTCTTCTGTTTGCTCTGCCCTATTCATGAGGCTTTCCACTGTGTTTTGTAATTCCTTGAATAAATTCTTCATTTCTAGAAGTTGTTTGATATTTCTTTAATATTTCAATTTCTTTAGTGAATTAAATTTTAAATGTTCAGAGATTTTTTTCAAGTATTTTAATTGGTTTTTAACTTATTTTGTTATTAGAGAACTTAGTCTATGTTCAATTACTTTAAATGTATTTGTATTTCTTTAATTGCCTATATTTGGTCTATCTTGCTGAGTATTTCATGTTCACTTGAAAAGAGTGTGCATTTAACCATCATGGGATGAAGTATGATATCAATGACAATTAAGCCAAGTTTAATTAAAGCATTGTGTTAATTTTTTTATATTCTTATTGATTTTCTCAGTAACAGTCAGTTACTGACAGAGGAGTGTTGAAATTTCCAATTGTGGATTTTGTATTTTTCTTCTATACTCATTAACTTTTTTCCTTATATATTTTATCCTCTGTTATTGGGTATAAATGCATTTACTATTATTATTTCCTGATAAATTAAGACTAATTTATCATTATAAAATATCTTTCTTTATCTTGGTTTATATTCTGAAGTTATTTTGTCTATTTTTAATAAAATCACTCCATTGATAATCTTTCCCTAGTATATAATTATTTCACTTTAATCTTGGTCTTTAAAGAGGATACCTTATTAACCACAAATAATATATATTGATTCATTTTAATTTTTTTCCCCATCTCTGCTTTCTTAATTTAGCTGTTTAGATGACTTATGTTGAATATGGATACTGATATGGTTTGGGTTAAAATTTCACACGTGATATTTGTTTTCTATTTGTCCTATCTTCTCTGTGTTGGCAAAAATTCCACATACTTTTGAGATAAATGTTATTCTGATATAATATTACATAATTGTCAATAGGTCAAGTAGAATGGTAACGTTGATCGAATTTTCTATTTCCTTATATATTTTTAGTCTACTTTCTCTACCTGTGTTCCTATACATATAGGAAAAACTCTCTCTCACCCTCTCTCTCTTTCTCTCTTTGAATGCTTGTAAGATTTTTCTCGTTTTCTTCTGTTTTCAGCTGTTTCATCCATGACATAACTAGATGTGTGTGGCTTTTGTTTTTGTTTTTGTTTTTTAAATTTATCTTTCTTGAGATTTTCTGAGCTTGTTGGATCTCTGGGTTGTTCTCTTTTAGTGATTTTATGAAAGTATTGACCATTATATCTCCTGCTTTCTATTAACTCCTCTTTCAACTCCTTCTGGGACTCCAATTACACATATTTTGGAAAATGTAATATTTTCCCGCAGATCTCAAATGTGCTGCCATTTTTCTTTTCACTTTTTTCCTTATTTTTATTTCTTTTTGGATGATTTCTATTAACTTGCCTTAAGGTTCACAGATTATTTATATTGCTTTACTCAGTATGCTGAGAAGTCCATCAAAGTAATTCTTTACTCACATGACATGTATATCATATCTAACAATTTTATTTGGTTCTTTTTTTAATAGTCTCTTTCTGCTTAAATGACCGGCCTGTTCACATTCTCTTATTAATAATTTTTATACCATAGGTATTTGAAATTATTTGAGTGATAACTAAAATCTCAATGCCATCTTACGGTCTGGCTCTATTGATTATTTTATCTTTTGATGATGTGTTATGTTTTCATGCCTTTTTTATTTTGGTCTCATATATTTTTATTTGAATATCAAACATTGCTTGTAAAGAGTAGTAGAAATGCAGAAAATGATATTTCCTCCTAGAAAACTTTTCGTTTTATACCAGATGACTAGAGAGGGGGGTTAAATAAAACTAGTATATAGATGAGCTGGATGTATGCCAATTTTTCAGTTATGTTTTGGTCATAACAAGCTTATGTTACTCCAATTATCAACTACTCCTGTTGTCTATTGGCATAAGGCCTGGGATTCTGGAAAAATTTTCTTTGTTTTCTTGCTTCATACTTAAAGTCAACAAGCCCTGCATACCTGGCCTTCAAGACAATTTTTTCTTAGTGCTATTTACTTTGTGTCAGTGGTGAAGTTCTATGTTCTAGCAGTCATAAGCATCAATAATAACTTATGTTTATTTTTATAATTATCCTTTCAGTACTCTTCATTTCTTCGAACAGTAACATTCTTTATTCTAGAATTAATTTTATTTCCTCAGCCAGAACTTTGATATTTCTGAATTAATGAATTATTTCCACTTATATTACTACAAATGTTCTTTTTTATTACCCTTCATTTTTTATAGCAACTTTCTGGAGATATAATTTTTATATAGTGAAATTCATCCATATAAAGGGTATATTTTGATGAGTTTTTGCAGTTGTATGCAATGCAACACAATATAGATATGGAAAATGACCAGCTCCTCAAAACATTACTCAGCACTCCTTCCTAAGCAATTATACATCACTCACTGCTTTTTACAGTTCTGAGACATCTATCACTATGGTCTTGTCATTTTAGAATTTCATGTAAATGGAATCACATATTGTGTAGTCTTTTGAGTCTAACACTTTTACTTATGATGCTTTTGAAGGTTACTGACATTGTAGTGTGGGCAAGTAGTTTATTTCATTTTATAGATATACTACATATACTTTTTAAATTAATTCACTGTTCAGGTATATTAAAATTATCTTAAGTTTGGGACTACTATGAATACAGTTGCATAAATATTTAGCATGCAGGATTGTATGGATATATATTTTCACTTTTCATGAGTAAATACTTAGTTGAGGGACTGCTGGGTTATATGGTAAATGTATAATTAATATTATAAGATGTTTCCAAACTACTTTCCAAAGTGGCTATAACATTTTGCATTCCTATGAACAATGTATGAAACTTTTAGTTGTTCCATATCCTTCACAAAAAATTGATATTATCAGGCTTTTAAATTTAGCCATGCTAGTATCTGTGTAGTGGTATATCATTGTAGTTTTAATTTCATTTCTCTAATCCATAATAATAATGAGCACATTTTACTATGCTATTTGCCATTTATATACCTTCTTCAGTGACGTATTTTCATACCTTTGCTTATTTAATTCATGTATTGATATCATTTAATAAATAAAAATATTTATGTAAATTGTTTGCCTTATTGTTAAATTATAAAGCTATATATGTATATATGTGTGTATGTCCAAAGACATAATATATATTAACTATGTCTACAAATAGATTTTAGATGATTTCTTAATTAGATATATCTATTGTACATATTTTCTTGTAATTTTTATTTTTATTTAAATTTTATTGAATATGTATTTTAAATAGCACATTTTTAAGTTTGATAAAGTCAAATTTATCATTGTTATTTTTATAATTTTTCTTTATATGTCTCATTTAGGAAATTTTTGGCTAACCACATGATGATGCACATTTCCTCCTGTGTTTTCCTTAATATTTTTATACTTTCAGTAATTAAATATGAATCTATTATTTATTTCAAGTTATAATTTATACCTGCTGTATACTAAGGGATATTTTTCTTTTTTTTGAGTTCTTTATGCCATTGTTCTTTTATTTTTTATTTATTAATATTATAGAGATGCAAATGCTTTGGTTACATAAATTGCCTTTGCACTGCCCAAATCAGAACTACAAGTATACCCATCCCCCAGACAATGAACACCACACGTGTTAAGTGTGAGTCTACCCATCCCCTCCTCCCCTCCCACCTGCCAGACACCTGATGAATGTTACTACTATATGTACACATAATTGTTGATCAGTTAACCAATTTGATGGTGAGTACATGTGGTGTTTGATTTTCCATTCTTGTGATACTTCACTTAGAAGAATGGGCTCCATCCAGGATAATACAAACAGTGTTAGTTCACCATTGTTTTCTGTGGCTTTTGCTCAATTAGCGAAAGTGGAAATCTTAACAATATTGAGTCATAACATGATTTTCATCTTTTGTCTCTTGCTTACTTTCTCTTTCTCTTTCTCCCCTCTCTCCCCTCTCTCACAATCTTTTTGTTAATTTACTTGGTAATTGTCATAATTTTTTATGCACACATGTTTCTTACCTTTTATTAAGCTTATCCCTATAGCTTTCTTGTTTTTTAAAAATATTTTTATGTTTTTGTGTGATTGACTGTACACCTCGGTAAATTCACTGAAAATCATTTAATTGTACACTTAAAAAAAGAAAAGAAATCATGTGATAAAACCTCCTTCAAAATCCTAAAAAAAAAAAAATATTTTTATGTTATAATAAATACATTCTTTTGAATTTCAATTTCCAAGTTTTCTATGCCAGTATAAAGAAATATAATAAATTTTCAAACATTGAATTCATAATTTGTTTCTTTTAACCCAAATAAAACTCATTTATTAGTTACAGTAACATTTGTTAAATCATTGGATTTTCTCTATACATGGTTATGCCCTCTACAAATAAAATCAGTTATACTTCTAATTTTCCATTTTTATCCCTTTTATTTATTTATTTATTTATTTATCTTAATGTACAATCTGGACCTTTCTATAAAAATTGTAAACAGAAATGGTAAGAGCAGGTATCCCTACCTTATTCCCAAAAGTAGGGTTAACATATCCAGTTTTTTATTATAAAGTATGATGTTAGCTGTGGGCTTTTCAAAGTCACCTTTCATCAGAGTGGGGAAGTTTTCTTTTATTCTCAGTTTTGTCATACTATGTCATATTCTAACTCAGCACTGTAGCCTCAAACCTGCCTCCATGCAGAAAACAGAAAATTGTAAGACTCATTTCATTTGCTTCCCTCAGGTATTACAATCCTGCACAGCATGTTTTTCAATGTTCTAAAGCAGTTGCTTCATGTGTTTTCTTCAGTTTTCCAGTTTTTAACCATGCAGGGCAAATCTTCTGGCAGTTAATTTTTCTCTGGAAGAAGCAGAAGTGTATCACCTTATTTTTGAAAGATATTTTCATTAGGAGTAGAATTTTTTTTTCTTTTTTAGTCAGGACCTTTAATTTTTCAATTGACAAATAAAAATTGTATATATTTATAGTGTGCAACAGGTATGATACATGTATACTTTATAGAATGGCTAAATCAAGCTAACTAGCATATCCATTACCTCACATCCTTATCATTCTTTTGTGATGAGAACATTAGCAATTTGCAAATATATTCAAACATGTTAATATAATACATTGTTATTAACTGTAATAATCAGCATTATTGTACTGTAGATCTCAATTTATTTTGCCTTGTACTGTATAGAAATATTCGTAGAGAAATGAAAAAGCAAAAAAAAAAAAAAAAGACAGAAATTATGATGTATTTCCATAAAGTTACACTGAGAGTGTCTGCCTCTCCTGCCTCCCCTTCCACCTCCTCCACTGCTTCTGCCCCTGCCACCTTAAGACCAACGTATTCCCTTCCTTCTCCTCTTCAGCCTACTCAACATGAGGAGAAAGAGAATGAAGATCTTTTTGATGATCTGCTTCCACTTAATGACTAGTAAATACAGTTTCTCTTCTTTATGATTTTCTTAATAACATTTTCTTTTCTCTAGCTTACTTTATTGTAAGAATATAATATATAATATACAAAATGTATGTTAATTAACTGTTTATGTTATTAGTAAGGTTCCCAGTCAACAGTAGGCTATTAGTAGTAAAGTTTTTGGGGAAATCAAAAGCTATATGTGAATTTTCATTGGCATTCCTAACCCCCATGTTGTTCAAAGCTCAACTGCATATCTAGAAGTGGAAAATTGTTAGATCTTATGGTGGTTTTAGTTTTGATTTGGGGGGGATCTTCATACTATTTTCCATAATGGCTGTACTGATTTACATTTCCACCAACAGTATACCTGAGTTCCCTTTTTTCCGTATCCACACCACCACTTACCTTTCATCGTTTTGATAACAGTCATTCTAAAAGTGTGAATTGACATCTCATTTTGGTTTTCATTTGCATTTCCCTGATGATAGTGACATTGAGCGTTTTTTAATATACCTGACGGCCATTTGTATGTCTTCTTTTGAGAAGTGCCTTTTAAGGTCCTTTGCTCACTTACACATCAAGTTATCTGTTTTCTTGCTATTTAGGTGTTTGAGTTCCTCAAACACTTTGGATATTAACCATTAACCCCTTATCAGATGTACGGCTCACAAATATTTTCTCCCATTCTCTATGTTGTCTCCTCACTCTGTTGATTGTTTGCTTTGTTGTGCTTGTGCCCTTTAGTTTGATGCCATCCCATTTTTCCATTTTTGCTTTTGTTGGCTGTGGGATCGGGGTCATATCCAAAAAACTTTGCACAAACCAATGTCATGGAGTTTTCCCCTATGTCTTCTAGTGGTTTTATAGTTTCAGAAGTTATACTTAAATCTTCAATCCATTTTGAGTTGATTTTTTAATATGAGATCAGACAAAAACAAATTTTATTCTTCTGCTTATAAATATTCAGTTTTCTTAACACTATTTATTGAAGAGACTTTTCTTTCTCCATTGTGTGTTCTTGGTAGCTTTGTCAAAGATCAATTGATTATAAATTCATGGATTTATTTCTGTGCTCTCTGTTCTGTTCTATTGGTCTATAGGTCTGTTTTATTGCCAATACCATGTTTTGATTACTATAATTTTGTATTAGCCTTTGAGATCAGGTAGTGTAATTTGTCTAGCTTTGTTCTCTTTGTACAGTATTACTTTGCTTATTTGGGGTCGTCTGTGATACCATATGAATTTTTGAATTTTTCTATTTCTTTAAGAAATGTCTTCAGAATTTTGATAGGGATTTCATTGAATCTGTAGATTGCTTTAGGAAGCATGGGTACTTTAAGAATATTAATTCTTCTAATCCATAATAATGGTATATCTTTTAATTGTATCTCCTTCAGTTTCTTTCCTCATTGTCTTACGGTTTTTAATACACTGATCTTTCACCTCTTTGGTTAAATTCATTCCTATATTTGCATTTTTGATACAATTGTAAATTAGATGCTTTTGTTGACTTTTTTAGATAGTTTGTTATTAGTATATAGAAACACTACTAATTTTTGTATGCTGATTTTTGTCCTGCAACTTTATTGAATTTGTTTATTAGTTATAACAGGTTTTTGTGTGTGAAATCTTTGAGGTTTTTTATATATAAGATCATGTTAGCTTTCCAATTTAGGTGCTTTTTATTTCTTTTTCTTTCCTAATTGCTCTGGAAATAATTTCCAGAACTGTACTGAGTAGAAGTACAGAGAGTAAGTATTCTGGTCTTGCTACGGATCTTAAAGGAAAAGCTTTCAAATTTCATCACTGATATGATGATAGCTGTAGCTTGTCATATATAGCCTGTATTGTGTTGAATTACATTCAGTCTATACCTAATTTGTCAAGAGTATTTATCATGAAAGCATGTTAAAATGCTTTTTCTGTATCACATGTTTGTCCTTATTCTATTAATATACTATATAGCATTTATTGATTTGCATATATTGAACCGTGCATGCATCACAGGGAAAAATCTAACTTGATCATGGTAAATAATTATTTTAATGTGCTACTGAATTTAGTTAACTAGCCTTGTACTGAGAATATTTGCATCTATGTTCACCAGGAGTATTGGCCTGTAATTCTCTTTTCCTGTATTATCTTTATCTGGTTTTGGTATCAGGGTAATGCTGGCCTTGTCAAATTTATTTGAAAATATGTCCTCTGCTTCATACTTTTGGAAGAGTTTGGGAAGGATTACTATTAGTTCTTTAAATGTTTGATAGAATTCAGCCATGAAGTTCTGTACTTCTCTTCGATGGGAGATTTTTTATTACTGATTCAATCTTCTTATTTATTATTGTTCTGTTCAGATTTCCTGTTTCTTCATAATTCAGTGTTTATAGGTTGCATGTTTCCACAAATTTATTCATTTCTTTTTGGTTATCCAGTTTATTGGTGGATAATTATTCCTTATAGACTCTTAGGCTCTTATGGTCCTTTGTATTTCTATGGTATCAGTTGCAATGTCTCCTTTTTCATATAAGATTTTATTTATTTGGGTCTTTTCTCTTTTTTCTTAGTCTAACTAAAGGTATGTTGATTTTATATATCTTTAAAAATAACTGTTTTCTTGATCATTTCTAGTGTTTTTCTAGTGTCTATTTCATTTATTTCTGCTCTGATCTGTGTTATTTCCTTCCTTCTAATGATTTTGCACTTAGCTTATTATAATTTTTCTAGTTCTTTGAGGTATAACCATAAGTTGTTTATCTGAGATCTTTATCTTTTTTTAATGTAAGCATAGATTGATTTAAACATCCCTCTTAGAATTGCTTTTTCTGTATCTCATAAGTTTGAGCATGTTGTGTTTTTATTTTCATTTGTCACAAGATATTTTTTTAATTTCTCTTTTGATTTATTTTTTGACCCATTGGTTGTTTGGGAGCATGTACTTTATTTTCTATGTATTTGTGATTTTTTTTTCAGTTTTCCTTTTGTCATTGATTTCCACTTTCATAACATTGTGATCAGAAAAGGTATTTGACATGAATTCAATCTTCTTAAATTTGTAAAGACTTGTTTTGTGGCCTAACATGTGATTGGGAGAATGTTCTGTGTGACCTTGATAACAGTGTGTATTCTGCTGCTGTTGGGTGGAATGTCCTGTATATGTCTGTTAGGCTTATTTACTTGAATGTGTAGTCCAACCCAGTATTTCCTTATTGCTTTTCTTTCTGAATGATCTGTCCATTGTTTACAGTGAAGTATTGAAATCTCCTACTGTTGTATTGCTGTCTAGCTCTCTAAAATTTTAAGCTACAGATATTTTAAAAAATTATAATTATTATTTTTTAACACTAAAAGTAATATTTCATATTCTTCTGACATACAGTGTTTATGTTGATAAGTCAGTTGTCTTTCTCATTTTTCTTCCACTTCAGTTAATGTCTGTTTTTACAATTAGTGCTTCTAAGCTTTTACTTTTTGTCTTTGCTTTTCAACAATGTGATTATAATATGTCTACTTGCACTTTGTTTGTGATTATTTTATAATCTTGAATTTGTTATTTTGTTTTCAATTCTAGAGTATTTGGCCATTGACTTCAAATATTGTTTATATACCCAGTATGGCTATCATTTCCTCCTAGGACTCCAATTACTTTTTTGATAGTCTATTTAGTTTTGTCCTGTGTAACTTTTACATTCTATTCTATTCCTTCAATTCTTTTGTCTTATGCTTCACTTTGAACAGTATTTACTAGCCTTTTCTGTAGGTTACTAATTCTACTTTCTGAATCCAACCTATTCTTAAAATTAATCAGTTAGTTCTTATTTTTAGATATGGTTTTCTGCTCTAAATGGCCCTTTAATTAATTTTTATTATATATTCAACATTTACCACATTTCCAGCCTTGTCAAATATTAACAATCTAAAAAGTGGCCAATAAATTCAGTTTATCTGGAAAGAGTTCTTTTCTTTCTGGAATTTTTATTCATTTAGTTATCTTTGCTTCCACATAGTAATATTATTTTCTAGTTTTTACACCAAAAGTACTGGCCTGACACTACATACAATATCATATCTAATGCAGATGTCTCAAGAAAGCATTATCATTCCTTTGGATTATTGCAATAAAATATTAACTAGCAATTCATGACTACGGTGTTGAACTTTTCTGATTGTTCTCAATTCTGTGTAGAGAAAAACATTTCAAGGTGAAAATTTAATTAAGTTATTTATTCAAGAAATATCATGGAGCACTAATTAAATCACAGGCACTGTGCTTTGATGCTTAAGATAAAATGATAAATAAAGTAGACATGAAAGCTTATAACTTAGAGAGTAATGCAGATAAGCTGCTCTTTCATGTAAAAATTACTACAAAAGGGGAAGAATAATGTGCTTTGAAGAAATTTAGGAATAAACAATACATAAGATGTAAGAAAAATGTTCCAGAAGTACTATTCAAGTTAATTTGTGAAAAGTAGTTAAAAATAACCTAGGTAAAGAAAAAGAAAGCTGTGTTCCAGGCAGATAAAAAAGTATATGTGAAGGAAAGGAGAGAAATATAGAAAATAAATATCAATTTAAGATTTCAAATGAAATTATGAATGACTAGATAGGCAAGAATAACTGTTTATTTCCAAAGGCATTATTATTCTTCTGTCTCTACTGCAAGAATTTATGTTTATTTCATCCACAAAAGTTGAGAGAGAGTGAGAGTGGAAGAGAAAGACAGCACTTAAAGTATAAAATGTCTCTCTTGGTAGCCATGGGGAGGGGAGGCAAAGGGGAGAAGGGAGCGATATGGCTGGGGTCTGTGGGGTGGGACATGTCCCAAGGGAGCTAGGAGCCTGGTGATCTGTCTGGAAGAGGCTCACCCACCACTCACTGGCAGCAGCTGTCTGTGGGCCGATGTTGACAAGACTTTCCAGCAGCTCAGGAGCCCACCAGCAGTACAAGATGCAAGGGAAGGGAAATTTAACCTCTCTGCCCACTCTTGTCACTTGGTCTCCAAGCCTCTCTGGGCTTAGACACTGCCAACACCTCTATCCTTCCAGGTCTGCTCCACAACTTATTCCTGTGGAGTCTCCTGTAGTTTCAGGCACCCTTCCTTCCAATCCTCATCTGATCTATGTTTGTCTGCCTGTTTTTGTGTTTTGGGTTTTTTTTGTTTTTTATTTTTATCTAAAAATATATCTTTCTTGCAGAGACACTCTGGCTGGTGGTTTTTCTCATCCTCTATTTTCAAATTTTTGCTTTCTTCCACAGCCTATCCTGGATAGAGGTGGAGCCCGTTCTACTAAGTGAAGTATCTATCACAAGAATGGAAAACCAAACACCACATGTACTCACCATCAAATTGGTTAACTGATCAACACTTATGTGCACATACAGTAGTAACATTCATCAGGTGTCTGGCAAGTGGGAGGGGAGGAGGGGATGGGTATATTCACACCTAATAAGTATGGTGCACACTGTCTGGGGGACAGACATGCTTGAAGCTCTGACTCAGGTGGGGAAAAGGCAATATATGTAACCTAAACATTTGTACCCCCATAATATGCTGAAATAAAAAATAAATAAAAAAAAATTTTTGAAGTATAAAATGTCATCATTTTAATTCATGGTTGAGTAAATTAAGATGGCACACTCTGATAAGTAAAACTGAGTTTACTATATTCTGCTATGTCACAATTTAATATCTAAAGATGTTATAATTTAAACTTAACTCACTTTACCTCTATCAACGCTTACTGCTGAAAGTTTATTTTGTCTAAATAAATTTTGGGAAAAACAGATTATTGCCTATCATTATCTTTTCCCCAATAAAAACTGTATCCTCCCAGCAGAAACAAGGAAACATAGATGTAAACAGAAGTGTTGTATCATCTTCTGAGAACTGACGGTTAAACTAAACAATTGTGTGTCATTGGCCCCATTTTTATCCTTCTTCCATCCCTGTGCTTCATTTGTGAATGTGACAGTGGAATTTCACCTCATACAAAGGCAACAAGGACTTTCACCTATAATTGCAAAAGAGAATGATGGAGTTTTAAGATACCATGAAAGCGCCAACCACCCAGTAATGCATTGATTTCTGTGAAATTGAAATAAAGTTGTATTTTGCTATGAACCACTGTCATGAGGTTTCTGTTAGTTGCATATGAACAAAATTCAAACTTGGTGTATCTTTTTGAATCAATTTACTTTCAATCTTTTCTGTTCTTTTGTTTTAGGCATATCTAATCTAGCAGTATATAGCTGAAATTTGTTTTTTCGCAAAGTCACTCTTTTAACTCTTTCCAATCTCTTCTAACTGGAGAAGTCAAGTCACTCATACTGATTGTGTTTACTGATATATTTTAATTTATTTCTAATAATTTATTTATTGTTTCATATTATTTTGTTATCATAATAATGTCTCTAAAATTTCCTTTCTTCTTGCACTCTTTTCTATTAATATATTTTCTTTCATTAGATTTTTATCCATCAATTATCTCTGTATATAATATATATTATTTTTTTGATTAATCTAAAACTTAATCAATATATTTTACTTAAAATCTAACTGGTACCTTTATTATTCTCCTAGAAAATGTAAATATTTTAATGGACTCTATATCCAATTAACCTCCTTAAAAAGCAAATGTTAGTCTTATCACAGATCAAATTTCTTTCTTAATTTTTATACTACATATTAAGCATTATTATCATTAATTCAAACTGTCAGTACATGAGTAGTTTCATTTGTGTGCTTGGCATTTTGTTTGCTCATCATTTATTTTTTATAATAACTTTCTTGAGATATAATTCTCATACCATACACCTCACTTATATAAAACGTTCAGTTCAATGTTGTTAATATATTCATAGAGTTGTACAACTCTGAACAATTTAATTTTAGGAAATATTCATTACCCAAAACAGAACATGTACTCATTACAAGTCATGCCACATTTACCCCACCCACCAAACCTTGCTAACCATTAATTTACTTTATATCCTTATAAATTTGCCTATGCTTGACATTATATATATATACGGAACCATGCAATATGTTGTCTCTTGTGACTAGCTTTTTTCATTCACAGTGTGTTTAAAGTTCACCCATGGTACAACACATATCGGAATTTCATTCCTTTATATTGATGAAAAATATTCTCTTATATGGATATATCACATTTCATTTATCTATACGTAAGTTTATAGACCTTTGGTTGTTTCTACTATTTAGCTATTATGAATAATGTTATTAATATAAAAATCCACATCAAAGTTTTATTGTATATTTTATTACTATTGGCTATATACTTAGGAGTGAATTTGGATCCTACTGTAACTCAAAGTTTAACATTTTGAGTTATGTATTAATTACTCACTGTTGTCCAGAGAAGTAGACACAGTAGGACATGTGTAGATTAATATGCGAGAAGATTTTTATGAAAATTGGGTGACATATTGGAAGCCAATAAGTCCCACTATGTGCTATTTGCAACCTGGAGAACCAGAAAAGCAAGTGGTATAATGCAGCCCAAGCCCACAGGCCAGAGGAACAGAAGCTCTGTTGTCTAAGAGTAGGAGAAGAAGGATGTCCCAGCTCAAGGACAAAGAGATAAAATTTGTCCTTTCTCTGCCTTTTTATTCTATCTGAGCCCTCAATGGATTGGATGAGACCCACCTACATCGTTGAAAGCAGATCTTCTTTATTCAATTTGCTGATTCAAATGCTAATCTTTTCTAGAAACACTCTCACAGATGCAGCCAGAAATAATGTTTTACCAAATACCTCGGCATTCCTTAACCCAGTCAAGTTAACACATAAACTTAACCATCACATGAAGCACACAAAATATTTTCCAAAGTAGCCATTCCATTTCAACCTCCCATGAGCAATATATGAGGGCTACAATTCCTTCATATCCTCACCAATATTTATTATCATCCCTCTTCTTTTTTATTACAACACTTCTAGTGTATATGAACTAACTCTTCTCATTTTGTTGTGCATTTGTCTAATGCCTAATGGTGCTGAGCATATTTTCATGTGCTTATTATCTGTCGCATACTTTCTTTGGAGATATGTCTATTCAGATTTTTTGCCAATTTTTAATTGGATTGTTTATGTCTTTATTACTGAATTTAATTTATGTCTTAATATGTTTTTGAAGCTAACTTCTTACCAGCTGTATAATTGGAAACTATTTTCTCTCATTATGTGGGCTGTCTTTACACTTTCTTGATAACATCATTTGCATTAAAAAGTTTTTAATTTTGATAATTTATCTATTTTTATTGCTTGTGCTTTGCATGTTTTTTTTTATAAGAAAACATTGACTAACCCAATGTGATAAATTTTTCTTTTGATGTTTTTTTCTAAGAGGTTTATAGTTTCGGCTTATACATTTAAGTCTACGAACCCATTTTGAATTAATTACGGGATATGGTGAAATAAAACAGGTCCAAATTTATCCTTTTCATGTAGATATCAAGTTGTGACAGCACCATTTGTTGAAAAGACTATTCTATGCATTAAATTTTCTTGATATTCTTGTTAAAAATCAGTTAGCCATAAGTATAAGGCTTTCATTCAGGACTCTAAATTCTCTCATTTATCTGTAATTCCATTTGTGTACTAATACCCCATGAATGCTTTTATTGCTAGAGCTCTGAAGTATGTTTTGAAAAGAGAAAATGTGAGACTTTCAAATTTTTTTTTCCCCAATATTTTCTTACTATATTGAATCACTTGCATTTACATTCTAATTTTAGGTTTAGTTTGTAATTTCTTCCAAAAATTCCAGCTAGGATTTTAATAAGAATTGTATTGTATTAGTAGGCCAATTTGGAAAATATGGCCATCTTAACAATATAAGTCTTTCAATTTATGAACATAAGATGTTGTTTTATTTATATAGATCCTCCTAAGTTTTTTCAGCAGTATTTTGTATTTTTGCTGTATATTTTTGCACATTTTTGTTAAATTTGTTTCAAAGTATTTTATTATTTTTGGTGCAATTATAATAAAAATGGTTTGTCATGTTTGTTGTACTTCTTGGATATGTAGATTTATATCTCATCAAAATTTAGATGTTGTCAGCCATTATTTACCTAAATATTTTTCTCTGCTTCTTTTTCCTCTCTCTTCTTCTTCCAGTATTTCTAGTACACGTGTTGATGTGCCTAATAGTGTTCCACATTTCTCTGAGCTTCCTGTCATTTGTTTTACTCTCTGATCTTCAGCTTACATAATCTATATTAATCTATCATCAAATTCACTGATTCTTCTGCTAGCTCAAACCTAGTGTCAAGTATTTTCTTGTGAATTTTTTTCTTTATAATTAAACTTTTTCAAGTCCAAAATTTCCATTTGTCTCCTTTTAATAATTTTTATCTCTATTGATATTGTCTCTTTGATGAAATTTCATTGTATCTTCCTTAATTGTTTAAATAGAGTGTTCTTTATATTCTTTGAACTTATCTACAGCAGCTGCTGTGAGTTTTTAGTGCTCTAGGAAAGTGCTTTCTGACTATTGGTGAAATAATATAATATACTAGCCCTGGTTTAATGCATATTTCACAAGCTATAAGACAGCACCTAATTTTCACTTGCTAGTATCTTCTAGTAGGGATTCTGTTTGTGAATAACCCAAATAGATTTTTTTGTTTGTTTGTTTTATTCTGTTTTGGATTTGATGAACTTCCTGAGTCTAAATATGAGCATCTTTCATGAATTCTGAATAACTGTCAGTTCTTAGTACTTCCAAAGATTGTATCTCCCTTGTTCTTCCCATTCTTCCTTTATGGAATGCTGATTAGACATATGTTGTAGTTTCTCTTTCTAAACTATAAACATTTCACATGTTTTTGTGCTATTTTTCTGTGATAAAGTATTTGTAATTTCTTCAGATCTAAAGTCTATTTCACTAAAATCTCTCTTCAATGTTTAATTTGTTCTTTAATAAACCCATGATTCTTATAAATTTCATATATATGTAAATATATGTGAAATAGATATTTGAAATATATATATATTCATTTATAAAACTTCTATTTAGGTTGTTTGGGGTTTACAATTTGACCTTTATCATCAGTTCTGATTATCTTTTGTTTTTTCATCAGAATTTCAATATTTTAATATCCTTTTTTATTATTTAATAATATTAAACACACATATTTATAATTTGTGTCTGATAATTCCAATATTCAATCTTTGTGAGTCTGCCTGCATATGTGGTTTCTGCTAACTCATATTCATAATACTTTATTACTTCATATACCTAGTGAGTTTTGATTATAAACAAATGCCCCTTGAGATTTTTTTCTTGACACTTCTTTTTAATTCTTATGTTTATATTTAAAGTAGATGATTTGAGTCTACTTCTGGAAAGTATATGGGTACACTATACTCCCAGAAAAATTCACATAAATTTTATTTTGCTTTTTAAATTGACATATAATAATGGTACATATTCATGACACATGTAGTGATTTTTTTATACATATAATTTGTAGAGATCGGATAAGTGTAATTAGCATATTCATCATTTCAAAATCATTTATTTGTATCGGGAACATTCACTATCCTTCTTATGGCTACTTGAAACTATATATTATTGTTAATTATAGTCTTGTTTGAGGATTTTTTGGCCACACAGGTAATGTGAATTCTGACCCCAACATAATTGCATGAGTTTAGGGTAGTATGAATTGTGATTAGGAATTCTAAAGGAAGAATTATTTCTATTCACTTCAGAATTAAGGTCAATATAGGGAAATCTCACTCACTGAAGATAATAACATTTTGGATTTAAAGTTATTGCGGAAATATCCAATCTTATCTCCCTCTATTCTTTCGGCGCCTAATTTGCGCTTTGACGTTTGCATTGACATGGGCTTTTAAATCCCAAATCTTAATCCCAGGTTATCAACAAACGCCCTCAGGACAAACACTGACTTCAGCATTGTCCTACCCTTATGGAATTATACTTCCTCTACCTTTCTAAATTCTGATTATGTTATTGTATTGATAATGCATCTGCGTTCTAATGATTTTTCTCCCCCTTCAAATTCTGTTCTGTTATAGGAGATAATACATTACACGTCTATTTAAATTAATTATTTGAAATACACATCCTAGTTGTTTTATCAAGATAACTTTTCTTGATCCCTCAGGTATTGCTGAATTTATTTCTTGCAGAATATATAGAACCATGCAATTAGTCTCTTTCAGTAAATATTGCAAATAACTTAGCTCTTAGCCTACAAAGTTGTAGGCTTCTTGATGAAAGAGGTTAATTCATATTTAAAAATTATTCTTAGCATTAAGCTCAAATTTCACCACTGATAGATAAGTTGAAATGCACTGGCAATGTGGTACATGATTTTAGATAGCGTACAAGCTTACTTTGCAAGTAAACATTTCAAACATACAGAAGATATATATTGAATTTTAAATCTTTCTTTTTGAATGATTTCTTTTTCATTTTCAGTGTACTTATTTTGGGGTTAGCCTCTCTTTATGATAAATATTCATTCTCTGTTTGTAATAGTGATACGCATCCTTCTTTCAAATAAATTTAACTATCTGAAACTGATTTATGTGAATAGCTGTACAACTTGGTAAATTTACTAATAACCATTTAATTGTACACTTAAAATGGAGCAAAGACATGTAAATTACACTTCAATAAAGAAAAAAATGGAGAAATAAATATATACATACATATGTGTGTATATCTCTGCATATTAACTCACCTATGTTTAAACTATATCTGAAACAACATACAATTATTAACATTCTTAGAGGGAGGAGAACTGGACAAAGCTAAAGGATAGGGATGAGATCAAGCTATTTTATTTTTACCTCTTCAAAATATGTTTTTATACCATTAAAAATATTTTCATCTTTTATTGTTTCCTTCCTAACTTGATATATTAAATTTCAGTGTTCAAATGATGTTTCTCCTCTTTTCCTCTTTTAAATCTATACTTTAGCACTGTTGATTTTAGTTGGCTATTAGAAAACAACCTAAATTCATATTAATGTGTACTTGACTGATAGCCTCATACCTCCCAGGCATTTTTCCTATTTAGGAGAGTTATTTAACTCTCATTCATTATATTTTATGTAGTTCTAAAAGTACTTCCAGGTAGTGCTCAGGTGATCATTTGATTGATTAAAGTGAAGACAGCAAGCCAAAGACGTCTGTAGGGTCTTTACACATCTCTGACAAAAGGGCAAAGTGGTCACTGCCACTTCCACCACGATTCTACCTGGAGATCGATGCCCAGAGGGCTCCCTGAAAACTGGCGTGTTGGAAAACTCCAAGTACAGAAGGGATGAGCTGCTGAGTCTAAACTAGTATATCTGAAAGTGTGGTCATGACACATGTACACAGACACATAACACATGACATATGCTTTATAATGGAATGTTTATTAAAAAGGAAGACTCTAGTGCCACCTCCCTCCTCAAGATCTACTGAATCTGACACTGTAGAAAAGAGTTTTATTATGAGTACTGATGTCAGTGACTAATTCACCTGATTTGCTCATTTCCTTTATCCCAGTAACTGGTGAGAGTGGGATCTCCACCAGGAAGTTTTGTTCTTGGAACTCCTAAGCCCTGGGCAATCTCTGAGAAGCCAAATCCAGTGTTCTCTAAGCCAAAGATCTGGAAATCTTTGCAAAGGGCTTTAGAGCCCTATCCTGCCAGGACTTATTTCAATAATGCTTTCCTAATCCGTTTCCTGAGGGCTCTCTGCTCACTAGGGGCCAGCCCCTACTCCCTGTTTTATACTGACAGCGTCTGCCCTGAAGCATTCGACTAGTGAGATGTGTTCCTTTTCAGCCTAGTTAATGTCTCTTGGCATTTGGGGATGAGTCAGTGCAGTGGATTCTCTAAACTCTATTCATTTATTTTTTAAAAGAAAATCTAAAGAGCACACACTTTGAGCCCAGCACATTTCTGGGCCCTGGGTATTCAGAAGGAAACAAAAGAAGCCAAAATATCTCCATGGAGCTTTCTTTTGGAAGAGGATATAGAAAATAAACAAGACAAATAAGTAAACATATTGTTTTAGGTAATAAAATTGTATGACAAGAGAAAAAGCATGATGAGGGAAAAATGTGTGTGTATGGTTCGGTTGGGGCAGCTAAGGGGTTACAATTTTAGATAAAATGGCTTCCCTGAGAAGGTGAATGTTGAGTGAACCCCTAAGAGAGGTAGGGGGATATATGAGAATGAAGAGTGGGTTAGAGAATGTTCTAGAAAGAGGAAAGAATAAGTGTAAAGGCCCGAGGATAGAAAGAGAAAGGTTAATGTGAATGGAACAGCCATTTAGTGGGGAAGTGTCGCTGAATAGGATGAGATGAAGTGAGGGCGGTGAGCTGGTGCCAGGTCTTGTAGTCTCTTGGGGACTTCGGCTTTTGGACTGAGTGAGACAAGAATCCGCTGTGAGGTTTTGAAGAACAGACATAATCTGACTTGCTAAAATGTTCTAGGTGTTTAGTTGAGAATTTCCCAAATGGTGACAAGACCTGAAATAGGGAAATCAGCTACAATTATGCAGGTGAGAGATGACCAAGTGGAGGCAGTGGAGGTGGTGAGAAGCGATTAGAATCTGGTATATTTTGAAATCAAAGCCAGCAGGATTAGATTACTCTATGTGAGGTTGTGAGAGGACGAGCATCAGTGTGACATGTCAATTTGACATCTGAAAATGGAGATGTCAAGTAGGCAGTTGGATGTACGAGTCCAGGGAAGAGGTCTGGCTTGGATATATGCATTTGGAATCTTTGTATGTACGTAGTAATTTAAGTAATGAGATTTGATAAGGCTACAGATGGAGTGCATGGATGCAGAAGAAATCCCAAAACTGAGCTTTGGGAGCACTTCTTTTTTAAAGGTTGAGAAGATAAAGAGACCCTACCAAAGGAGACTGAGAAAAAACTGTTAGCTAGGAGACAGAAAACGGAATGCGTGTGTTAGCCTGTAGCTCAAGCGAGACAAATATTTATAGATAGAGGGAATGTTCAGTTGTGTCAGATGCTACTGAAGGATCATGGAAGATGAACAACAAGAACTGACCAAAGGAAATACCAATGTGGGGATAAATTGTTCATCATTAGAAGAGCAATTTATTTTTAATAATAGGGAGAAAATCTTCATTGCAGAAGGTCGAAGAGAGAATAAGTGAAGAGAAATTAGACACAGCAGGTAATGATGCCATAACCAGTGTCCTGCAGAACAGGAAAGAGAGGAAATGGGGAGTATCTGGAGAGTAATGTGGGGATAATAGAAAGGTTTTGTTTTTAAAACCAGATAAGTAAATGTATGCTCATATGCTTATGAAAATCACCTAGTTAAGCTGGAAAAACTGATGATACAAGAGAGAAAAGGGTAAATTGCTGAAGCAATGTGCTTGAATAGGCAAAAGAAGACAGGAGCTAGGCACAAGTGGAGAAGCTGCCCCAATCTGGTCACACAGACTGAGCATCCATTGTTATGAAAGAAGGGAGATAAATGGGCCCAGATGAGGTCATATGAGGGAAGGAGGTAGATAATCACAGGTCTTTGGTCTTTGTAGTGTGCAGTTCATGGTACATTCAGTTTTTCATGTTAATGTTTGAAAAAAAAATAGGAACACTGACTAGTAGAGAAACAGTGAATTATGTTGAAAGAGAACAGATTGCCAGACAGTACTGAGGTCTTAGATAATCTATTACATATGGCTCCTTTTATAGTCAATTTATATAAATAGAGAATCCCTTTTTCAGTTTTGTTTAATTAGACAATGAAGCATCATGTGCTCATGAAGATTATTAAGACTCCACCCCTCCCTTCAGGTTGCTGCCTGTCTGGTGGGACAAGCCCTGAAGTATGGTGACCATATTTTCTAAATAAAAATCAGGACTGGTCATCCCACCCATGCCCTAATAATGACAACAGGAGAGAATATTTATCATTAGGACCATCCAGGAATATTCAGGGCATATGTTCATCATTACTGTAATCAGTGTCAGATGTTTTTAAGTGCTGAACTAGAGAAATAAACAGTACTATGGGAGGACAGAAAAGCAAATGCTCAACTTTGCCTGGGAGGTGTGGGAAGGCAAAGTTAAGGATTTGAAAATTACTAAACAAAAGAAAAGGCAAGAAGTAACCCTGGGCAGATAGATTAGGGTCGTAGTGAATGAAAATTTATTCTGAGGGATGTGGACTTTATTCTTTAAACATCAATGGTAACTTATTTATGTCTGTATTTTAAAGAGATAAATTTGTTAACTGTCTGGAGCAGAGACTGGCCAAAAGTGGAGGTTGTAAACCATTAGGTGTCCTCTGCAATAATAGTCCAGGCAAAAATATAATAAGGAAGTGACAAGGGAAATAGATATTAAGAGGAGGGAATAGATCTGAATAAGTCTTTTTTAGAGGAGGAAAATGGGACTTTGACATTTATTTGGAAAATAAAAGAAAATATGGCAATAACTATGAGGTTTCTGTTTGGGGTAAATTACACTTTGATGTCATTTGTCAAGATATAAAATAGAGATGATGAGCAGTTTTGGTCAGGAGGTGAGCAAACCTGATGAGTTCACTACATGCATGTTGAGTGTTAGGTAATTTCAGGCAGCTGTAAAGTCTGGGATTTGTTTCTTTGACATCTTTCCTTTCTTTTAATTGACATTGCATTCATCATTTGAACTCAACAAAACAAGAAAAAAGAAAATTAGCAATAATTAGGTACTATTTGATGTGAAAGACATTGACTGCTACAGGAGAAATTCATTATATATCTGGCAAAATCAACGGTTCCCAATATTTTTACTGCAGGGTAACCACAGTTTTTGGTTTGCAGTAATTTTTTTTGTAAGTTGAGAGATTTTCTAGAAATATATTACTTTCTTCCTGGTTGTTATATATTTGCAATCAGTCAATCCCTTGATAAAACAACAACAACAAAAATAAAACAGAAAGATGCTTAGGAAGAAGTGATAAGAAGAAGGAATAATTTTCTTGAAGATACTCTTTTCTTTCATAGGTTATGTACCCAGTGGAAAATACTTTGGGGAATAGTTTTAGGATTTCTAAGAATTTCAGTAAAATGTACATAATAAATGCATCAAGCTCCCTATTGCATTGTCTAAGTCATTAATTATACACAAAGACCATTTAATAACAGAACAGAATGTTTATTTGACCAGTCCACAAAGAACCCATTGATTCGTGCTAGCCTATGGATTCAATATTTTTAAACCTCAAAAACTAGTAAATTCATTCTTTAACAAACTAAAGAACACCATGAAATGCTATGATGTTTTCTCATTACACTATCACAGTTTGTCTCATACTCAGAAAATGTTACTAAAATCAGGAAGATTTTCATATGAATTTATTATTATCATTTATTATGGTGAGATAATATTAACATATATTTAATACAATCTTTTTTCTGGAGGCTTAGAGTTAAATTTAATACATAATTATGACAAATACATTAATTGCCTTTATTGTTAACATATTTGTATTTTTTTTCATTTTACATGTTTTTTAAAATTTTCTTTGTTTTTAGTTTTAATATTTTTATTAAACAAGTGACTTTATCATTTGCTTAAAGTCTCTTTGACAACAAAAAAGATAGAGGAGTGAATTAATGAATATACAGACTGAACTAACAAGCCCTGTTGCTACCTCAAGTGTTTTTATTTTTTTCAATTTTACTTTGAACAATATTAGTTGCCCACTTAAAGTACTATCCTTATATGATTTTATCACCTACAGAAAGATATATAAAAAAGTCAGAGAAGCCTTTTTTGGTGCTGTTTGTTCCTTTTCAAAGCAATACCAGCTGTGTCTAACGAAGATGGAGTCTATGCTTGAGCAGGAATTTTGTTGGTGTTTTTTAAATCAAATTCTTATTTTTTATTGGACTATATAAATCAGGTACATCCATACCCCAAATCAGGTGTACATTTTTTTTTCTATATATACTTAGTTGGCCAATTAATTTGTTTCTATTATTAGTAGAGACGGGGTTTCGCTCTTGCTCAGGCTGGTTTCGAACTCCTGACCTTGAGCAATCCGCCCGCCTCAGCCTCCCAGAGTGCTAGGATTACAGGCGTGAGCCACTGCGCCCGGCCTCAAGTGTACATTTTTATTGAAGATATAATCTTTTAATTATGAGGCATTTTTCATAAATCATGGCTCAACTTACCAAGATATTTTAAAATATACTTAATTTCTGCTGAATTTTAAATTACAACAAAAGTTTTATAATTTATTCTACTATTTTCATTTATATGTTCTCACTTTTTTCTGTTTTTCTTGGAGATTCATTTTGTTTGATCCAAATTCTCTATAACTCCCATGAATAAAAAGTATTGTGATTCATACATTCATATGACAGACACTTTATGCAAATTCCTATTTTGCCAGGAGTTGTGAGATGTAGAAAGGAAAGGTCCAAACTGTCTCTTCCAAGAATTAGAAATATGATGGAGAGAAACATTTAAACCAAAGAACAAGGTAGAATAAAATACCTTCTGTGGTAGAATTTTTAAAAATTATGAACTATGGAAGCAGCAAAAAAAAAAAATGGGTAAGGAATCAGCCTCACAAAAGTTGGCACTTGCCGTATGCAATGAATGATAAAAGAAGAGCTATTTGTAGGTCCAAAAAGACAGTTGGAAAAAATGAACAATGGGTGCATTTATTTCCTAGAGCTGCCATTAAAAATTAGCATAAACCACGTGGTTTAAAATAGAAATTTATTCCTTCTCTATTTGGGAGGCCAGAAGTTTGAAACTAAGGTTTGGTTGCTTTTGGAGGCTCTGGAGGGAGAAACTGAACCAGGCCTACTCTGGAAAAATAATAGTGTCTCACTATTTATTGTTTTCATTTATTTCAGAAAGAGAAAGAGGCAGATACTGTAAAGGTCTTACAAGGCAACAGAAACTCATATGTATGGTTTTGGTAATATCTTATCATAGAGAACCTTAAACCAAATTTTGTCAGCTTAGAGAGATACACTAACTGATCTAATGGAATAAAAATAAATACTATTAACAATTGCTATCATGTATTGAACAGTTAAGTGTTTCACATATATATCTCATCACATTAGTGGTAGTACTAGCATGTTTTTGGTAGAGATAAGAAAACTAAAGCTTAAAGAGGTTAGATAATGATAATATCTGTAAACATTTACATGTGATAAAGTCATAATAAAATAAATTGAATGTGAAAATGTTACTATGACAATTGAAAAAATAAATAGTACATGAGCATAAATATTAAAATGATAATGTGACAGAGTAAATGGAACAGAATTCTGTGTATTATAAACAACTTAATTTTTAGCACTTTCTGCTTCTGCCTTCTTCAGCAAAACCTATTACATAATATAAAATGTTATGTGGCTATTTACTGTGACAATAAAAATAAAATCTATAGTGCATATAGCTTTGAAACTCTACATTTGGGGATTGAAAGAAAGGTTTATCTGATAATGTAGAATTTAATATGAGATGCCATTATAAAATAAACTGATTTTTTTTTTAGAAGGAAACAAAACCCAAAACTTCTCTAAAACTATTTTGTTTCTATGCTAGAAGAGCCTCAAGTTTTTAGTTATTTTGTCAGGCTCGTATTTCACAAGTATGATCACCACATCACATGACTGAAAATGGGGGTTGGAGGAATGAGTTAAAATTGAGAATTACTCTGCCCAACATCGTATCTTTTGAATGTAAGTCTCAGGGAACAGGGTAAGGCAATCTGCATTTTAAACAAGTAACTAGGATAATTCTTAATACCAAACATCTGAGAACCATTGATCTAGGTTTATTATGGGTATTCACAATATTCCCCCCCATTAAAAAATAAATTTTTAACTTACTCTTTTTCTAAAAAACAAATGATTTTAGTAAGATGAAAGAGGTGGTCATAAAATGAAAGAGTGGTCTCAGTCTCCAGTGGTTCCATAAATTTTCAGTTCAATACAGTTGTATTAAGTAAATATCTGAGGTAAATATTTTACAGGCTATATCTTATTAATAAAAAATGTTTGGAAAAGCCATTATCTATTTTTAATTTTTTTAAAAAGCCAGTATAGGTATATGCATATGGTGTGCATTTTTTCAATAAATAAAATAAAATAAAAAAGTAGATTTATGACTGTCTCTTGCTATACAGAGAGAAGCCTTTGCATTTCATGGGACTGGTCCTACCAATCGGGCCAAATTTCCTGGGCACACATCCTTCTGGGAGTGGCTGCTCTCTTTACTTCCCATTTAGCAGCTGTACAACTGGGAAACGTCCAACAGAATGAAAGCCACCTGCTCCTCTAATGATTTCAGCCAAACAGACAGGATTGAAGCTTTACCAAATGTGTTGTCTGTCACTCTGATTCAGTTTTAAAGAGTAAATCAAACCGGTCAAACATTCATATGGAAAATATGTGCCATTGGTTAACTCTTGTAGTGCTTGAAGTTCCTTTCACGCTACCAGATCCCACTGATTTGGAGATGCTGTTCCAAAATGAAGGTTGGAGATGGTTGGGAGAGATAAATTTGGAAAATTAGGCATTTTATAACGTTTGCCTTATCACAGGCTATATCGTTGTCCTCTATACAATGAGTAGATGTAGGTACATTTTTTTTCCCTATTGACAAGTTGCTTTTAGTATGTGGTTATATGTGTTCCTCATCCCACTAATTAAATGTCAAATTCTCATAACAGTTTTCAATTTACCCTCCCTTTTCCCTGCTTAGTCTCTCTATAATCCTTTAAAATTGTCCACAGGAAAAGATAGTAAAATAGGGAAGTAAAAAAAAAAAAGAAAATGCAGGCTTTTCTACCACATTGGAAAGTTGCACAGGAAAATTACATTGGAGGTAGAAGCTGGCCTCCACCATCATTTTTGCCCTTCAGGCATGCTCTTTAATCCCTCTGAGCCTTAGTTTTGTAATCTGCAAAATAGAGTTATCTTATGGATTAGATGTGTCTGGAAATGTTGTCACAGAGCATTTGTTTTCTATATAAATATTTAGCATCTGTTTTTATAAATGTTATTTTGATATACTTGTGTTTTGTGTAATTATCCATTCCATTGATGTCTACATTATAACAAGCATCCAGAGAAGTTTTACGTATTCTCTTGTTTTATTAATACCACAATCTGACCATGTATAACATGTTTTTTTTTCCTGATTGCCATCTTCAACATTATGCTATCAGTAGTGGTTAACAGGGGGTGATGCAACAACAGTATGAATTTGTAAGTAAGAATATTTCCCTTATGATAGGGGATTAATGTTTTGTAAGAATTAGCTCATATAGTACCATAAGAATAAGTAAGAAAAAACCCACAGAATTTTGTTTAATAATATCAGCACAATTTTTTATGTGTGCACTTTTCTTTTGGGCCTCACAGATTTTAGTCCTCCAAAGCATTGAGCTAGTGAGCACCTTCAGTGGTAATAATACTGTTAAAATCTCCATAGACATAAGTTAATTGCAGTAGACAAAAATAGCAAATGACAAGTAGGTAGAAATAGAAAAATAAGTGGATAAATAAGGTTTAACAGTGACCCATTGATTCTCTTATTTTCAGTGAGTTAGGTAAAAATTTTATTGTAATGAACATATAAAGCATATGAACCTTAAATAACTTTAAGTTTAAAAAACAAGATCTGCTGTTTAAAAATGTTGTGTCCTTTATACATTACAATGTGATTAATTTAGCCTCACCTAATTTGGAGTTCATCAAGATTCATTCAAATGAATTAGAATTAATATCATGAAAAATTAGATTCATGTGCTGATTTGTATTCTTGCATTTAATGGGCACTTGGCTTTATACTCTTCTGGAAATATTGAATGCTGAAGCAGCACCACAGAAAACGCCAACATCGGCAGATTAGCACAAAAGTCAAGAAGCCACTTACCTAATTGCAGTGTTAGTCTAACTACACAAGCAGCCTACTCAGTTATATGGAACTGGTACCTGAAAGTGAAATCAAGTTGGTGTAGAGTAAGATGCAGGATTATCAGTTTCTTGACATTTTATACCTTTTACTTTCCTATTCTAGCCTCTGTGTCTTTTGGTGTCAAGAGAATCTTCCCCAGAAATAGAGAGGAAGGTATTTATAGCTAATATGTCCTTTCTACCCTAACAGATCATTTCAACATGGTTATCTTTGCATCCCAGAGTATTCCTGGCACAAATTGTTGCACATGGTGGGCATTCAGCACACATTTTTTTAAAAAATGTCTTTTCCATATCTTCCTGAGATATCAGTATGACTCTGGAATCAATCTGTTCCTGGACTGCTGTTTCATAAATTAGAGTCAATTCAATGGTATTGAACCACAGAATTCTTGAAATACAACTGCATTTCAAACATGGATTTAAAAATGATTATCTTAATATTTTCCTGCAAAACGTAGCTAATGTGTTTCTTTACATTTATTTGACCTCCCCTACTTGAATTGCTCTATCCTTATGGTTTCATTATGCAGCATTGCCTGGACACTCACAGTGATTTGCACCTATTTTTCATGGATATGTCAGCCTATGATTATGTAATTATATGACTTTTTATAAAAGCATAGAAGGCTTAGAAAATAATGTGCCCTCATTTTGTGAATACTCAAGTACCCTTTAAATAAAACACTTGGCTCACTTTTAGAGACATGACATGCCACTGGAAAGCAATCATTTGGTCTTTTATGTAAATCACTATTTTTCATTATTTACCAATTCCCTATTGCCCCATATATAGAATAAGTATATTCTCTATGGCAGTCAAAGTTGTACAATCTAGAAGTTAAATGATTAACAAAGCAGTTTTCCTGAGATCAGATGCAGTATAATGTTGTGCTGATATAAATAACTGGTTTTTTCCTCATTACTTTATTAGGCAAAAAACATCAATATATAGTAGTTATGCAAATGAGGACCCTACACTTCCAGCCAGCTTATGAAGCAGCATTTCTTGAATCTTACTATTTAGTCTCTAAGATGCAATTCAGTTAAATTTCTTTAAAGGTCTAAATGAATTACCATGTTATATTAATTACATATTTGTTGAGTAGCTACTATGTCTAATTCAATGACATTCTTGTATAAGTAATGGACCTTTCCTGCCATGGACTTTCAAAATAATTATTGTAGAATCAAGACATAAATGTGAAATACAGAGTAATATATAGTGTAAATAAACATTTAAAAATAATTGTTAAAGTTATAATAGGTAGAAACATATGAAATTGCCAACTTTCAACTATTTTGCTCTAATATAACCTAATAAAATTGTTTTAAACTTTTAACAAATATCTTACTCTTCCTCGGCTCTGTGCCTCTGTCCTTCTTTATTGGGCTTTTGCCTAAATGCCCTTCCTCACTTTTTCTGAAAGGAATACTTATTTCATATGTGTACAATGTAAGCTAGAATACTACATGCGCTCAGTGTTTCCCCTGATGTTCACAAGAAGACTTAGACACTTCATTACTGGTTATACACCTTTTATTACTACATTTAAAATAATCTAATATGTGGGCATCATATAGTACGTGATGTCATATAGTACGTGATGTCATATACCCCTAACCTCACCTGGGTGCTTCCTCAAAGAAAAGAATTCCTCCAGCATAGTGTCATAGCTGATTTGTGTCCTTGAGGATAGATGTCATAACATATTTGTGTCTATGCAGCTTATTAATGTGATTGGCATATAACAAGAGCTAAGTAAGCACTGAATGAATAAATATAAAAATGTATTAATGATTCAGTAGTAACATTTATTTTTGATCTTAGAGATTTTCTATTTCTGTCACTTCATTTTACAAACAAGAAAACTGAAGCTCATAAAAATGTTACTCTTTAAGAGTTGAGTGAGAGTTGAGATGGCACTAATAAAATATTAAAAATCATCTAAAATTATATGAGTAATAATTGGCACAGATATTTGAGCAAAGAAACAGTAACTCTGGAATAACTCTAGCTGATGACAATCAGAGAAGGTTTTTCAGAAGAGCTAGGATTTAAATTGAATCTCAAAGGATAGGCAAATTTGGATAGGCAGAGGAAATGGAAAATGTGAGTGGGATGGGATGAGCAAAACATTGAGGGAGTAAAGCCTAAAATAGGTGGAGAAGAATTAGTAAAGGGAATATTAAATTAGTCAATGGTTCTAGTGCCTTTGCAAAGTATATGGTTTCAGTGATAGGATATATTTGGCTTTCTTATTTTGGTATGATATATCATATATGAGAAATTCTAGAGACTCTTCCATCTAGATTGAAAAATGAATAACAATTTATAAAAATATCCTGTGATACAAATTAGGTTTGAAAATTAACTATAACTCAAACTTTGAAACTTAGTTTACACATAAATGTATGCCTAGTTTATTGAAACAACCAGGCTTCCACAAATGGTCATGTAAAGGCTTTCTTCTTTTTCATTTTTTATCCTCATCAAATTATTTCTATCAACTTTAGAAAATACTGAGGTAGTTTGTTAGATACAGAGTTTAGTTCTCTTTTTTGTGAACACTGTGCATATGTGTGTGTGAAGTCATAAAGATGGGATTTGGGGGTCATGGATGGGAAGAAACACCTTCTTGACAATGTAATTTAGGGTTTTCAGCTTTTCCCATGTACCTCACCTTTTCCTCAGTATGATATCCACAGGTTTTCTTCCTGTATTTGGCCTTGGCTTTAACATTTACCTAAGAAAAGGCACCACAGGTAGCCACTGGAATTATTTTGAGTTGAAACAAAAGATATAGATATCATATATAGAGGTAAAAGTATATGTAATATAGATATCAATCTGGTCTAAGAATACATGTGTGTGCATACATACATATATATGTGTATGTGTGTTTATATACACACACATATATCAGCTAAACTTTTACCCATGTCTAATATTTGAGTGAAGGAAAAATTAGCAAGTATTTTCTCTGTTGAATCATTTCTAATTAACTTAACAACCATCTATTGAGTTCTCACAGTGTACCCAGAGTATTGTCGTTGTGAAGGATGAAATAATAAGAGAGAGAGAAAGAGAGAGAGAGACAGGCATGGTATTTGCTCTGACGGAGCTTTGAATTAGTGGGGAGATAGTTATTTAAAGAACAAACAAATATATACAATACAAATTGTTGAAAGTATCTTGAGGAAAGCAAACAGATGATGTGGTGAAACATAGTTTGGGAGGGTGTCCTATTTTGGAGAAGGTGGTCAGAGATGTTCTTTCTAAGGGAGAGCTGTAGAAACTAAGACAGGAGATGAAAAATGGAGTCACTCATACCAAAGAGAAGGATAAAGTGCTAAGCAGGGAAGTATAACTGTATATGCAGTGGTCCTGAGGCAAGGACTTTGTGGACTAAAGGAACCTGTGGTAGACAGGTGAATGAGACTCATAAAGAATGAGTTTGGAGACCGGATTAGAGGAGGATGAGGCAGTCAGGAGCAGTCAGGTCATGCAAAGATGTGCAGACGATGCTAAAGGTTTGGACATTATTCTTAGTGTGATTAGAACCATGGAAGAGTTTAGTGCAGGAGAGTGCCTGAGCCAGTTCACATTTTTCAAAGATTCCTGTGACTATTGTATTAAGGATGAATTGGAGGGGAGGAAGACAGAGGTAGGAATGTCAGTTTGGAGGTTGTTCAGTTGTCCGGATAATAAATAGGGTGGACTGTGCTAGGGTGATGGCTGTGGAAATGGAGCAGAGTGAGCACATTCTAGAAATACCCGGGAGAGAGAGCTGCAAGGACTTGAAGAGCTGGCTTTGTGATGTGAGGGAAAGGGAAACAGTGATGGAGGAAAGCTTATGGGTTTCCAAGTCGAACGACAGGATGGATGGAGGAGTCATTGACAGAGATGGGGCCCATTCTGGTGAGCAGGTTTTGGGGAGAAGAAGGTCAGTTCAGCTTTGTATGCAGAATTTGAGGTGCCTGGTTTTTATTCAGGTTGAGAGGCTTCATAGTGTTCAGAAATCAAGGGTGATATTTAGGTGACAGATATGGATTTGTTATAAAATTCTTGATTATAAAGCAAAACAAAACAAAACCCTATTTAAATATGGTCTGTATAATGTAAATAAATAAATATATCTATGAATACACATATATGTACACTATAAATACATACACACATATTTATAAAACCTAGGAAGTAAAAAGAATAATTGATACCATTTGGATAGGAAGAAAAGAAGGAAAGAAAGGAGGGAAATTTTGTTTGAAGAAAACGACGTTCATATCAACTTTAAAAGTTGAAATCATTTACTAATTCAGTTTATTTTCCCCCAACCAAGCCATATATAGATGTAAAAAGGAATAAATTAAAAATATGAATAAGATTTGACTTAAAGTTCGTGTAGGATAAGGATTTGTATTGAAAATCTGCATGTTTGAATTCTATGTTCTAAGAGTCATACTCCTTTCATTATTTACTAACAATTAATTTCACCTTTTAACTTAACACTGAGACAAAACCTCTAGAAATGCCATTGCTGCATCAAAGGTGTGCCAGATTCCTGGAGAGGGCATATGGAATGTGTGACCTCATTGTAAATATGTGGAGACACTGAAACAGGGATGAGATTAACACTAAAACCTCTGGATTTGGGATTAGCCAAAGAGTAGCCACCCTGCCACTGCTCCTGAAGTTGCATCTGACAGAAACATTGTCAGACAACAGAATACTTGCTACTGAAAACAAAGGACCAAATTAATAATAAAAATAGCTAATGTATATTTTATTTATTATGTGCTGGAAAGTGTTACAAGCACTTGACATATTAGCTCATTTAATTGACACAATACTCCTAAATGGATGCAATTGTTATCTCTATTTTATAAATAAAGGAATTGAAGTGAGCTTGAATAATTTGCTCCTGAGTGGCAGACTAGGCTTTGAACTCCAGTGCACATGAACTGTGCAGTGCAATTGTTATTTGTTGATTGGGTGAGTAGGTGTGGGGACAAGAGGTTTCAATCCCAAAGTAAAGAAAGGCTGGGTATTTCCTGGAGTGAATGGCCTGCTGTCTCCCACTGGTGAGAATGGAAAGAAGGAAAATAACAGCAAGTCGTTAATTCATAAAACATAATTTTCCCAACTGCAAATCTTGCAGTTTCTGCACCTGGTACATTGCTGACTCATCTCACCTGAATCATTTAGTCAGCTTCATTGTGTTTGCAAAGACTGCTAATTATCTTACTGGAATAATTTAAACTATCAATAAAGAATGCAATAAATCATTAAAGATATGGTTAATAAGGAGAAATAATTTTGACTATTCAGCTTTCATTGATCCTTGATATAAAAAGATTAATTTTGTATTCCATTTTTAACCTTACAGGCAACCATTAGCCATTTCTTTTTGCAGAGTTGAGCTGAGCTGGTTTTTCATTAAAAATGTGGCATTTATCTTATCGAATTCTTACTGTGATATCTCATTCCAGGAACAGAAAAATATTGTGACTAACCAAGAAAGCAGCACAACAAGACAAATGTTACCTTTAAAAAAAAAATCATTGCATGCAGAGATTTGAAACACACGGAGTTTTAGTGCTATTGTGGTTTTCATCCTTTTTAATCTATCCAAGTATACATACTTCTTATTCTTATTAATTTAGAGAATCGATCTCTTTTCCCCTTAAAACTATAAGAAGTATAGGATTTTATTTGTGACTGAAATTTAATGGGGATGCAATATCAAAATTATCTTATCTGCAATAACTAACAATGGAAATATTTTATGTTTGAGGCATTCATATCGAAGCTTAGGTAAGATGTTAGTGTTAATGTCTGTTTGGATGTTTTTATTTTTCAAAGGTTTTTGTTTTTATGTTTTTGCTATGACCGGACAAAGTTGTATAACAAAAAATACTTGTACCTTGTATTTGTGTTGCTCTATTGCACACCAAACATGTATTGAATAATGCATATATGCATGACAGCAAGATGTTTTAATGTGAATATTTTCATATCACCAGTATCAGGAAAAAATGCATTTTTGTGTCAAAACTCAAACAGGCTAAGTTGTATAAAAAAGTTTGTTGAAGAGAAAGTCAGACCATACTACAGAATTTTGATTTATTTTTAGATTGGAACTAAATGAATAATTAATGCTGTTCTAAAGTTGTGTCAGCTATGCAATTATCATATATGAAAATTCTTTATTCCCATAATGTGATAATATCAGGAACATATGAAAAAAGATCAAACTTTAGAGTTATATCCTATTGTGAAGCAAGTCAGCTGTTTATATCCAAAGTATGAATTTCAAAGTATTCCTGACTACTCCTGAATGTGGGAGAATGGAAGATTACAAATCTAATCTTTCTCCTACGTTTTATTTGTCCACCCACTGATTCTGGGAATGGTCCAGGACTTACATTTTATTACCATCCCATAGTGCATCTGACTTGTTTTACCAGGATTGGACACATATTTTCAAGCCATTACTACAGCTCCCACTAGTACTTGACTGGTCAGAAAGCATATATTTTAAATGAAGTCTAATGAAATGATATTTCCCTCCTTCTCAAACTTGATGGAAAGTTCTCCCTTTATACAGTCAAGCAATAATAAAATCCCACTCCGCTCGTCTCTGAGGGGGATCCCAGGAATTAGAGAGAGCCAAGAACATTACAGTTTTATTCTGTCAATGGATTTTTGGTTGCGAGTAACAAAAAACAGTTCAAAACTGCTCATGTGAAAAGCAGGATTATTGCAAGGACGATCTCATCATTTCATGATATTCAGGGGCCGAAAAGGAAGTTCATGAGAATCAGACCTTAGAAAGTTGAAAAACAAGGTTGTGTGTGGTCTCCTTTCCTGAAGAACACAGCATTTCCTCTACATCCTTTTTCTCACTACATTTTGGTGCCCTTTGCTTTCCATCTTACATTTGGTTGGAAACAGCCCCACTCAAGATGAACCTTCATGGCCTCTTAATTCTGGTACCCAGTAATGGCCACCAACAGTTTCTGAGTCTTGAGAGAAAAGATCTGGATCATCACGTCCAAGAATGAGAGCCTTCCCTGTTCCATTCTGCTGTGACCATGGGGTTAGAGCAGGTGGGCCTGTTGCATATAATGCTACCCATGGAAATATGGCATAGACACTGAATGATGGCTAGAAATCCAAGCAATGGTTGATTATCAGGGTTCAACAAATTCTGTGAAGAAGGGAAGACTTCAGCCAATTTTTGAAGAACGAGGGCAATGCAGACTGAGGTAGTGGTGTGAGTAAAGGCTAAAGATTGAAACTTGTGTGAAAGCTTTGCTGAATTGTGATGAGAAGGGTGAGAGGAGCTGAAGGTCTATATGAAGGTGTTGTGGAAGCTTGGAAAGGAAGGCTTTGTGGAAAGCCTTGGGTGAGAAACTACGAAGTTTTTACTTTGTATGAGGGCATTCTTTGATTTTTTTTTGTTGGTATTGCTTTTGTATGCTGTGTGTGTTTTAGCAGGGAGTGGCTATTGGTCAGAAGTGTGCTGATAAACATTTAATAAATAGCTAACCAAAATTAAAAAGTGTGTTTACATATTAATTTATTACAAATTT
>CAUYRT010006409.1:0-23123 GCA_963574885.1 Lepilemur ruficaudatus | reverse complement strand
CAGCAGCCCTAGGTAAGGAAGGAGAAGGGGAGAATGAAGCAATATGGCGCCTGCTGATCGGCTAGGGTCTACTAGACAGGAGGTGCCCCATCTGCAGGAGGCTCACTGCTCACTGGTGGCTGCCATTTCTGGACTGATGTTAGCAGGTCTCTCCAACTACTCAGGAGCCCATCAGCAGTCCGAGATGCAAGGGAGGGGAAATTTAACTCCTACACCTACCCTTGTTGCTGGTCTCCAAGCTTCTCAGGGGCCTTTCTCCTCCCAGTTCTCCTCTTCTGCAACTTTTCCAGTGCAGTCTTCTATAGTTTCAAGCACCCTTCCTTCCAACCCTAATCCAATCTATGTTTGTTTGGCCGTTTTTTTTTTTTCACTTTCTTCTAAAATCTATCTTTCTTGCAGAGACACTCTGACTGGTGGTTTTTCTCATCCACCATCTTGTCTCCCATTTTGAGAAAGACCCCAAACGCAATCACAGCAACAACAAAAATAAATATATGGGACCTGATCAGATTAAAAAGCTTCTGCACAGCTGAGGAAACTATCACGAGAGGAAACAGACAACTTACAGAATGTGAGAAAATATTCTCACTAGAATCTATATAGAACTCAGGAAAATCAGCAAGAAAAAATCAAACAACCCTATAAAAAAGTGGGCAAAGGAAACAGAAATTTTTCAAAAGAAGATAGATTAATGGCCAACAAACATATGAGAAAATGCTCAACATCTCGAATCATCAGGGAAATGCAAATCAAAACCACAATAAATTATCACTTATCTCCAGTGAGAATGGCCTTTATCAAAAAGTCCCAAAACAATAAATGTTGGCATAGATGTGGAGAGATAGGAACACTCCTACACTGCTGGTGGGACTGTAAACTAGTACAACCTCTGTGGAAATTAATATGGAGATACTTCAAAGAGCTATAAGTAGAACTACCATTTGATTCCAGCAATCCCATTAGTGGGCATCTACCCAAAAGAAAAAAAGACATTCTATAAAAAAGACATCCACACTAGAATGTTTATAGCAGCACAATTCACAATTGCAAAGATGTGGAAACAACCCAAGTGCCCATCAATACATGAATGGATTAGTATAAATGTGGTATATGTATACCCTGGAGTTCTACTCAGCCACAAAACATAATGATGCTCTAGCACCTCTTGTATTATAGAGCTGGAACCCATTCTACTAAGTGAAATATCACAAGAATGGAAAAATTAGCACCACATGTACTTACCATCAAAATTAGTATTAACTGATCAACACTTAAGTACACATATAGTAGTAACATTCATCAGGTGTTGGGCAGGTGGTGGGGAGGAGAGGATGGGTATATTCACACCTAATGGGTGCAGTGTGCACCATGTGGGGCTGGACATGCTTGAAGCTCTGACTCAGGTGGGGCAAAGGCAATATATGTAAACTAAATATTTGTGCTCCTGTAATATGCCAAAATTTAAAAAAAAAATTAAAAAAAGAGAAAGAAGGCATATTGAGTAATAGATACGCAGCATTGAATGGAAGAATTATTTGAAGGGAATTATCAATAAATCACTTTCTAATTTCAAGTTTGAACAACAAATGGAAACAAGTCAGTGATATCCTCAAGTATCCAGATATAAGTAGTTACATAGAATGCATGGGTTAAATTCGTTAATATAGCTATTTAGGGTATATTTATTCAGACAACAGACATTTATTGAACTCCTTCTAGGTTCCAAACACTGTTTTAGAAGCTGCATTTATAGCAGAGAAAGATATAGACATAATTCCTGCCCTCATGGAGTTTTCAGTCCAATTGGAGAGGTTAATATTTTCAAATAATTACATAACTAAAAATATAGAGATATAAACTGTGTTAATTTTAAGAAAATATAAGTTGAAGGATAAAATATAGCAGGGAAACTCTAATCCAGAGGATCAAGAAGAGCTTTCCTGAGAAAGTGAGTTTTGAGCTCAGAGGTGAAGTATCGGAACAGAAAGTGGATGTAGGAAGAGAAATATGTGCAGTGGTGCATCGAAGGCAGAGGAGAAACTAATTCAAGGTGACTCAGAAAGGAAGAGATTAAATGCCAGAGGCTGGTGAAAAGAGCAGGGGCTAGAGAGAGAAGTCGTAAATGTAACTCCCTTTGTGGCAATGAGCACCTTCAATCTCAATCTCTTACAAGATCACGTATTTACTTACTCATGTAACAGGAGTACTACAGGTTGGTTGTAGCTTTACTGGCAGCTGACCAGTTCTCTTGGGCTCTTCTGAGATTGACCATGGCTTGACTTAGCTCTACATGGCTTCCCATTTGGGTACACAATCACTCTGGTTCTCGTGGTGCAGGTCAAGAGTTCAAAAGAAGACAGAGCCGTGCCATACACAAGCATGTAAAGCTTCTGCCGGGGAGAGGTGTGTCATTATTGATCACATTCTGCAGGTCAAAACAAGTCACATGGGCAAATCCAGTCACAGAGTGGGAAAATATGTTCTGCTTTATAGGACAGCATGGTAAGGAGGAAGAACAAACAGGTAATTGTGAACAAATAATACATCTACCTATGGATTCATTTTTGATCTCCAATATTTGCTTCCCTTCTGTGAACAAAACAAAATCTTCCCTTCTGTGTATCTTCTCCAAGACACATAGGAAGTTCAATCACATATCAGACTCAAAATCCAGGATCTCATGAGTTATCCGAGGTTGGTATTTAATTTCTTTTGATCAGGGAATCTATATACTGAAAATGCAAATTATACATAGATATGTGAGCTAAAAAATACTCAACATACAGTGGTGGAAAGGGAGCAACATTATCTGTGAATACTCACATTCAGAAAAGGGAAGAAGTAGGGAAAGACACAATAATCACTGGTCCTAATCATTTCTCAAATCCTGCAAAAAAAAAAAACAAAAAAAACAAAAAAAAGGTGTAATTTCCCCTTACCCTGTAACAGGGAAATTTCCTCACCCCAAATAGTTTGAGCTCCCTTGAAAAACCTGAATTACTTTATTCTAATAAGTTCCATATGCCAATAGCAACACCAATCTCTTTGCTATCTTCTTCTCTCTAGACTTAATTAAGGATGCTTTGAACTTATCAGACTTCGATGTAACCATACACTAGATCTCTTTTTCTGAACCATTTTGTCTAACAGATAGGATTTACTGTATTGGGGGCCAACTTAATGCATCCATAACTTAATTGGTCTTTGCTCAGACACTGTATCTTGACTGAGGAGACTTCTCCCAAATGAGGGTGAGCAAAGTTGTCTCTTTCAACCCTGAAATCCATGGAATTTCTGATCCCTTTCATTTCCTTTTTATCTCTGATTATGAAAGGCCCTATTATTTTTTAAACTTATTTCACTTAATCAAGAGCACCTCACAACCCACAATTCCATCTACTTTAATTCTGCTCTAAAAGCCCATCAGTCAAATCCACAGATTCATGAGATAATTTTTCTTGCTTTGATTATTTATATTTTTTACTTACATAAGAATTTTTAACTAAATATGATTTATGATCTTATAAAACTCCTGTCCAATCCCTTTTAGAAGTGGAATTGCTCAATTACAGAAACATAAACCAACAGTCCCTGTGACATACTGATAGAAATAATATCCTCTCCAAAGTAGGAAGTCATTTATTGCAAATAACATAGGAAAAAATCACTAATTATATTTGAAAATATAACTAAGATTTTGATTAAAAACCTAATACTAAGCTTCTTCACCATTAAAGAAAAAAGAACATCAGAGCAATGTTGGAAGATTCTTCTCACAATTCTTTTTGAAAATTGTGTGTGCTGGTTTAAATATTTTAAATGTCAATTACCAATTTTATTTCCATAACATTTTCTAATTTTCTGATAAGAATTATAATATTTCACATTTAAACATTGTCTTAGTTTCTGTGACACAAAGCTGCATAAGAAACAACATCAGGATCTCAGTGGCTTATAACCAAAACCTTTTATTTTCTTTTTGCTCATTTTACATTTTTATTTTAGGCTCTACTTTTTTTCCTCTCTAGGTTTGAGGATGGTGGAGTAGCAGAGGGAAAATGGAAGGTGGTAGACAATTTGGTGACTATGAAGGATTCTGCTTGGAAATGGCATGTGTCACATTTGCTCACATTCCATTAAACATAGCAAATCATATAACCAACCTGAAAGTAAAAGGAGTAGGGATGGAAAATCCGTCTGATATGAGGCAGTGGGGGATAGGGGGCAGTGCACCATAAAGAGATAAACTGAGTATATTTATAAATAACGTAATTTTCAGCTATCATACATTTTTTACTATACGTTGCATGTAATTGAGAAAGTGTGTGTTGAGAAAGTGTGTCAGGGAGGAAGCAAACATTTAGATCTTTCAATGAAAAGGTTAGAGCGACCTGAGATGACACCGTAGTGTAAATGTGATATGGAACTATACTGACAGAATGACTGCCTTATTTTCTACTTGTATTTGGAGAGAGATAAACCAATGAGCTTTTAGATTCTTGCGACTCAGAGAACAAGTTTGCACTAATTAGTGTTCTCCTCAGGCTCCAGTTTGCTTCTATGTAATGAAGTGCAAAATGAGACGTTTGACTCTGCCAGCGAGCCGTTTAGCCGAAAGATACTACATAATTGGTTTGATGTGCTTCCACTCACTTGGGCCACGTATGAAGGTCTGGAGTGGTGTTATAGGACTACAAGATTGCAGGACTGTGAACTAGATAAGACAGCCTGGGCTTTACCAATCCCACATTGGGAAACAGATTTTTGGGAGCATCTCTCCGACTTTATTTTATGATCCTATTAACCTGAAATAACACAGAAACTAAAATAACCAAAACTTTTACTCAATTTATGTTGTCTATTTTGTAAGATATTCTGACTCTGATCATATTTGATCTTTCTGAGCTTTTCTACTATATATTTCACTGTCCATTTATGTTAAAAACTTGTAAGTTTTTTTTTATTTGTGGATTTATTGGACAAGTTAAATATTATCACAATCAGGTGATATAGGAAAATTTGAATTTGTATTGTTTAAACACATATGAGATTAATGCACATAAATTTAAACATAGCAAAATCTGTATAGATTACAGCTAGTCTGTAGAAATGTAAAAGACATAACATCATGTTATAATAAAAAGAACTAGCAAAAAGGTTTTGAGACAACCCAAACAATATCTTAGAATCACAAAATTTTAAGGTAGGAAAGGCGCTAAGAACTCTAACTCCAATACTTTTATTTATAGGTGAAACTTTGGGAGAGATAAGGTAATTTGTATACCTGGGCTATACAAAGTTAGTGGCAAAGTTCGTGGCAAAAGTGAGGTTACTCATTCATTCATAAATTTGTTCATGCATTCATGAAAGCATTCATATGTATTTAATAATGAGTAATGACTAAAATAAATATAATATGCCTGGTTAAGGCCTGGGTAGTGGGGATACAGTAGTGAAAAAGTGACGGAAACTCTGGCATTTTGTAGATTACAATCTAATCAGAAAAACAAATATTTAAATTTCCTAGAAATAGATGATTGTAGCAAAAGAGAAGTATAGACTATCATGGGGGAAAAAGAAAGAGAATGAATTAGAACCCAGAAATGATTACTCTCAATCTGGTGCTTAGTCCGTAACACACAGTGTATTTTGTGACTCATTTTTATAGCACTCACCTTGGTCTTTATCTGGTAAAAATATTTCCTGATTCTAATTATATTCATATGCGTCTATCATATCTTACTCAACCAATCTCCTTTTAATGGAACTTTACGCTGATTTCATTTTGCTTGCTCTTACCAAATACTACTTCTATGTACCTCTTGCCCATGAGTCCTTATCATATATTCAAATGCATGCATTGAGTAGACCATGATATATAATTTCCAGGTATAAGTTTGATGATTCTGGTGTCTACTAATCATTGAAATTGAATATCCAGGTTTTCCTGTCATTTGTCTCAGGTTGGGATTATTAGCACTTGGCTTTTTGATATTGAGGACAGGACAGGTAGGATATACCAATCATTTTTCACCTGGGCATGGGGCTGTAACATTCTGATGAGTTTTTATTAGGTCCACTACCCTGTTTCTCTGACTCCAGTACTTAACACTCTTAGTGGGAGGTAAAGACCTCTCTTATCTACTACTGAAGTCAAGCAGAATATAGTTGCACTAATTTTCCACACAATTTTCCAAATAATCACCCTGTCATTGACTTCAGGGACCTCTGAAATTTATTAGACTACTATTAATTAACTCTAAACTGAGACATCCCTGTTTTTGCCACCCTCTACTGAAAATAATTTAGACTGTGGTTTATTGTTTTTTACTGTGAATCTTATTCCTCTTTGATGATTTCCAGTGCTGTTATATATTTATTATATTTAAAATTATTATTTAAAAAGTAATATTGTGTGGGAAGAATATGCCTAGCAAATGTTTGTTATGTTGAATTAATCCTCTATAATTATTTCATAGGGTAATTTGTCAAAATGTATGAATTTTACAATTCCTGTTACCTCTGATTAGACAGTGTTTTTAGAAATTAATCTTAAGATAGACAAATAAATTTATATATAATACACAAGTCTGAAAGCTAAATTTCTCTTAGTACATTTTAGTATATCTAAAGAATGAAAATCTATCCCACCTTCATAAACATATTCTTTGATAATGCTTAACAACATGGGAAATATTCAGGATATATTTTAAGTAATAGTAGCTATGATCTTTATATTATGAAAATAAAATTTATATGTGTACAACTGTAAAAAGTGCCATAAATACAGAATATATTCTTATATTTTCTAAATTATACACAATAAGCATGCAATAATTTTTAATTATCAAGTCAAATAATTTTAATTATTAATATAATCATTTTTAATATTCATCACATCTGCCATTTTGTTCACAGATAAATGTTAAGAAGGGTCTCTAACAAAGTTGCAGCCCACTGCCTGGTATGTGTACTTGATCATTAAAGGGGTGCCTAATGGATAAATGAAATAATGCATGAATCTACAGATTTTATATTTTAGTAGACTTTGTTAAAAGTATTTCATATATTGGTCCGAGACAAGTTCAAAATGTAGAGAAAGAATTCTCCTTTATATCTGTCAATTACAGAATCAAAAAGAAGCTCAGTCCTAATCCAGCAAAGAAATAATTTTGTGTTCTTTTATTTACTGAGTTGCAAAATTTCCTAGATGTTAAGACATTAAACACTTCCCAAGTTAGTCAAATAAGCAAAATCTATTTCCTATGATCTTTTCAAGAAAGAAAGCTGATGCTCTTTCCACCATCTCTATTTGCAATTAGAGCTATAATACCTCTATCATATCACAGTTGCTCATATTCACAGGGGCGTCCCATATGAATTAAAAATAAAATTAAACCATTTCTTTCAATCTGTTTATAAAGTAGAGACAGGCACACATAAATTTCTGACAAGTGAAGACTTTGATGGCTACCTAAGAAAAGCTCAACTACTTTAAATATTTGTTTCTTTTAGGATACTGCTAGAGATTCATGTTAAACAAACAAACAAAAACAAAAACAAGTTTCTTACTCTTAAAATAACCTGACTCAAAGTTTATGACTCTTGTTTGCTATGCTCCTATAATATTCATAATTGATTATAAGAATGATGTACAATATCAGCAACTAACTGATTTTGTAATAATGCACTTGCATTCTCTCTCCTTTAAGTGAGCATTTTATTTAGTGAAATATAAGGAAAAAACTTCAATATTTTAGCCTTGGTAGGACGGAGGAAAGAGAGTCTTTCAAAAACTGACAATATTAGCCAAACAAGATGTGGCGTAATTAGGAAAAGCCATTAAAGCAATATGGTTAGAATACACTCCAAGAATCAAGGACTCTGTTTAGTATTTGCATGTTTAAAAGTAGTTGGGACATTTTATTGTTTCAGGAAAACAATCCACAACCTCAGCAAAAGCGAGACCCTGTCTCTACAAAACATAGAAAAATTAACCAGGAGTGGTGGTGCGTACCTATAGTCCCAGTCACTCAGGAGACTGAGGCAGGAGGATCGCTTGAGTCCAGGAGTTCAAGGTTGCAGTGAGCTATGATGAGGCTACTGTACTTCAGCCTAGGTGACAGAGTGAGATCCTGTTTAAAAAAAAAAAAAAGGAAAAGAAAAAGAAAGAAAATTAAAAAAGAGCACTCAGCAACAAATACAACTCTATTAACATCTGACTTAGATTTGGGATATCATGCACTGATCTAAACCTTTTACTCAGCATGGATTCTTTTTCACTCAAGTGAAAATGAGGTGGTTGTAACATGAGGTTGTTTTTAGTCTTTCATTTATCCATATAATTGGAATGTGATATTTTGTTCTTCAAAAGTTTAAAATTTTTTTTTTATTTTTAATTATTATAGGTACATGATAGTTGCATATCTTTATAAGGTGCATACAATTTTTAAAACATTATTGTGGGTGCATAATTGTTCTATATATTTATAGGGTACATATGCTCTTTTGATACAGGCATACAATGTGACTGAATCAAATCAGGGTAACTGAGTTTTCCATAACCTCAGGCATTTATTATTTCTTGCTGTTAGCCAAGAACATTGCAATTCTACTCTTTTAGTTATTTTAAAGTATATCCTAACGTGTTGTTGATTATGGTCACTTTGGTGTGATGTCAAATATTGTTCATTCTATCTACCTAACTATAATTTTGCATCCATTAACCGTCGCCACTTTATCCATTCAATTTTTGTTTATAACAATGAATATGATATTGAACATTTATAGAGTGATTCAATTTAGGAAGTATTAGGTGAAACCTAGTATGTAAAAAACACAAGGACTATAAAAATAAGTAAGACCCAATTAATCTGTGCCATCTTTTGAATCTTAGAAAACTCAGTTATTAGTTAGTCATTTATTTTTATTTTTTATATTTTGGAAGAAGATAGAGGTCTTAAACTATGAAATTATTTGATCAATGTTGCACTTATTGATGAACAGTGTGGACAAGGTTAATAAAGCTTCATTCTCAGGACTGAAGTGCCAATTATTTATCTAGGACAGTATCTAACATACAATAGACAAGAAATAATTTTCTCTTTGTGTTTGTAATTAGAGTTCCCTGAAGGGAAAAGTAGGGCTCAAATGGTGAGCAGTCAAAAGAAAATACATAGTTATAACATCATAGATTTCTCATAAAGTGTGGAAACAAATATTCAGAGGATTTATCCAAAATATGGAAAATATGTCTCAACTCACGTATCAAAAAAGAATAACTGGTCTTTGTAGGCGATGGTCTTGCTGATGTTTGACCTCAGCAAGAAAAATTACTAAAGCTGATTTAACAATATGTGTATGGAAGTGTTGGTTCATGGCTACATCGATCAAGATTATTTTTCTTTTTTTTTTTGAGACAGAGTCTCACTCCCTTGCCTGGGCTAGAGTGCCATGGCATCAGCCTAGCTCACAGCAACCTCAAACTCCTGGGCTCCAGTGATCCTCCTGTCTCAGCCTCCAGAGTAGCTGGGACTACAGGCATGTGCCACCATGCCTGGCTAATTTTTTCTATATATTTTTAGTTGGCCAATTAATTTCTTTCTATTTTTTGGTAGAGACGGGGTCTCGCTCTTGCTCAGGCTGGTTTCGAACTCCTGACCTTGAGCGATCCTCCCACCTCAGCCTCTCAGAGTGCTAGGATTACAGGTGTGAGCCACCACACCCGGCCAAGATTATTTTTCATTCTCAAACTAATATTTTCTATCAGCAGTCTTCTTTCTTAACAGTTGCTCCTTTGAAATCGAAGCTGAAAGAATTTTGACCAAAGGTACCTTTAAATCTGAAATGACCAGATTCTTTCAAGTTAACACAGAAACAGTTTGATTTTTTTTTGCTTAAGATGATAAAGTTAGTTTAAAATGATTTTATTGAATTATTCTCAATAAATTACTAAATTGTATTCACAGTTAAGTCCGTTATAAAAGTCCCTACTTCATTCTTAAGAATGAGATGTAAGAAGAAATGAAATTAAGTTAGTTCACCTATTGAATTAAACTGAAAGAATGCTTTAATAACCTAATTGTGTTTTTTTAAATCACCAAATTCAATCTCAATAATAATATCATATAAATTGATTTGGTTTTTATGGAGGCCATGAAGCAAGGTGTTCTTTTGTGTATTTCCAACTGACAATTACTATACGGGCAAATGTATTTTTCTTCCATGGGCATAAAGATATTTCTGGGTGGGATACCATACTAAAGAAATTTCTAACATGTCTTTAGAGTTTCCAAATGAGAATTTGAAAGACTTATTTTGTATATTACTGTTAGCGGCAAGGAGACACTAGTATCACATTATCAAACCAGTTACAATCAAGCCGGATTCCTATGTGGCAAAACCTCCTTGAATGCATGTCTTTTGTATGCCAGAAACTATGCTACCATGTAGAATATACACTTGTTTAATTTTTACAAAGATACCGTAAATGTAGATTTTAATGTTCCTGTTTAACACTCTCACTAGTTCAGTACAACGAAAAGATATGTCACAGACCGTAATATTAGTAAAGTTTTAAAGTCATTTTAGCTTGTCTTTTCATGTCATCTAGTAAAAGCTAGTAAGTCCCTATAGAGCACTAGGTGCTGCTTTTTTTGTTTGTTTCAAATGTTTCCTTTCTTTCTCTATTGCCCCTATAAAGCTGTAGAAGACATTCAGTCATCCCAAGATCTCTTTCTGATAAAAATAACATTAAAGGTAGGTTTTTCAGGACATCAACATGAATAATTCTTCAAATAAGTCGTGAGACATCTACTCTTTTGCATTTAATCTCTTAAGAAAACTCATTTCAAATTTTATACCAGTAAAGTGCCCTGTATGAATGCATCTATTTAAACATTTTTCAAAAGTTCTGCTTCCTGCCTTCACAGATTTCAGTGATCTTGACACATAGGTTCAAACTTGAGGCCACTTTTCAAAACAAAAGTGAGAAGCAGAGAATTATACTAAGTAGAAGATATTGGCCTGAAATAAAAAGTGCATAGAAAATCTAAAATAGATGTTATTGTTTGAGGAAGTCACTGTAGCTCCTAAACAAGGCATCTAGCTAATCCAAGAATTTTGATAAAAATGGGTTAAGAGTTCATTTTGAGCTATAATTTGACAAAAAAAAAAAATCCAGCACTTTCTATTCCTTTCTTTTAGGTGCTTTCAACTAATAGCAAATTTTATCAATCAAAAATCACTGTCTCAGATAAAGGGATCAGAAACATTTTTTCCTAGACAGATAAATCTTTCCATCAGCCTTTTTTTTTTTTTTTTTTTTTTTTTGAGACAGGGTCTTGCTCTGTCACCTGGCTAGAGTACAGTGTTGTCATCATAGCTCACTGCAACCTCCTAGGCTTAAGTGATCCTTCTCCCTCAGCCTCCCAAGCAGCAGGGATTACAGGTGCACAACATCACTTCTGGCTAGTTTTTCTGTTTTTTGTAGAGACAGGGTCTTGCTCTTGTTTAGGCTGGTCTCCATCTCCTGGCCTCAAGCAATCCTCCTGCCTCGGCCTCTCAAAGTGCTAAGATTACAGGCATGAGCCCCTGTACCAGGCCCCATCTGCCATTTCTTGATTATATATAATACCTAAATTTGCATCCTACAAAATATGTATTATTTATAATATTAACTAACTATGTCAAGTTTATAGTTTTATTTTTAACATTAATTTTCATTTTTTTGAAAAATTATTACTTTTAAGATTTTTAATACCATTAAATAATTAAATATTTTGACCCATAATATTAATACCTTTACTTTAAAAAGATACTTTCATTTTCAACATTTTTATCCAATTTTAGCTGCTTTTCTATTTACATGATTGTAATAGTATTATAGTACTGTTATCCTAGTTTATAAATAATTTTTTTATTTTCTGCATATTATATAATAAATCAATAACTATTAAGGATTTTAGCATTTGTCTTCTAGTTTCCCCTTATACCCGTTTTCTGTCATCAGAATAAATGATTTCTGCAATCTGGTGGATGTGACATCTAATAAAGCAGACTTGAAATTATTTTGCTTACTCAAGCAATGACTCATCTTTACTATGCACTAGATGCTGGGGGTGGTGCAGGTATTGTCAAATGTGGAGATGATGAGAAAGTGAGCAGTTTGTAACTTCAAATAGTTTTTATCTTTAGCCATTTTCCAGCCAATCCCCCAGTTGACCCCAGCTCAAGAGCAAGTCCTATTGAGGTCAGACAAGCCCAGCCCAAATCAACAGAACCCTTCAGCCAACCCATTGTCTTATGAGAAAAAAACTAATGATTGTTGAATTCAGCCTAACGTTACCTTCTGACCATCAGAACTTCATTTATAATAGTACTGTGGAAATAATCATAGACACTTCATTGTGCCTTAAATTTATTTTTTCTAAATCTGAACTTCTCATTCACTCTCTTTATCCCCCCAACCTTGTAAATCTAAAATTTACTCCAGAGTTAATCCATTTTGATGAATAGCATGAGACCCTATGCAATTTACCAAGTCCAAAACATGATTTTATTTTTTCTTCCCTTTCATTAACCTCCAGCTTATAGATTTTCACCAATTCCTGTTAATTTTACCTTGTACTCATCTTGAAAATCCATTCTCCTCTCTAATTGAAAATTTCTTAGTGCATTCCCTAATCATATCTTACCTAAACTTTTTTTCTTCTTAACTAGGCTTAGACTCACCTTTCCTTTGTCAGTATTTCTCTCTTCAAAAATGTACCTCACTTTGATACTACATTCGTCTTTCTCAAATGCAAATTTGCTCAGACTACTTTCCTGCTTATATCCCTTCGTAAGTCTCTGCAAAGAAAGTTGACACAATTTTGATGGCATAAAAAGCCCTTTAGTGTGTGACCTTCATCTTTCTCTCCATCCCCAGTCAGATCAGTTCTAGAAGTCATGTTTACTTGTGTTTTTTTTTTTTTTTCAAAAAGTTTACAGGGGTGCAAATGTTTTTGTTACATGGGTGAGTCGTATCATGCTGGAGTCAGGGCTTTCAGTGTACCCGACACTGGACTAGTGTTGTAACCTATATGTAGATTTTTATCCCTCGCCTCCCTCTCACCCTTCCCCCTACTTAGTTTTCAATGTCCATTACACCACGGTATGCTTTCATGTCCTGGCATGACTTTTAAGCCATTATCTACAGAGCTAATTCTTTCTAATTTTTCAAGATATACACCAAGACTCACTATCATTTAGAGGATTTTATAACTTGTGTTACCAATGATGTGCTAAACAGACTTATATTTTAGGATTTGTTAATCATTTCAACACATATGTAGCATATTTTACTTTATATGTAAACTTCTGAAGGCAGGAAATATGTCCTATAAGACATAATCTGATATGTACTATAGGTAAGAGAAGAATTTTTTTTATCTCTCTCTTAAGTTACTTACTTGGGAGACATTACCAGGAGTGACATTATGATATTATGAGTTGATTGCACCCAAAACTAACAATAGCAAAATAATTACAATTTTTCTTCATTTAAAATTTTCTGCTTTTTCATTAATGATTAGGCAATAGTATGTTAAATATTTTTAATTTTTAAAAATCTTATAATTTGATTTAAAGTAATTAAAAAATCAGAACCTCTTCAAAATTTTCCTAAGTTAAGATATATTGCAGAAGTTTACTTACACTGAAGGATATTATATCTTATCCTTATAGAGCCTGAGCATTAACCAGTGTTATTTTGTGTCAAAAGTGTAATCCATTTTTACATTTTTTTCTATCAAAGTATAATCCAACTTAAGAAAGCTATAAAAACACATGAGAACAGTCTAGATAAATATCTCTAGTAATTTACACGAGTCATAAACTATTGATCAGAATGAATGCTCATTAATGATCCGTGCTTTAAGATTTGGGAAGTTCTTAGCATCAAAATTTTTCTCAGTCTTCATTAATAATACAGGTATATATGAGTAAGGTGAATATCATTGCATTGTATTCCTACTGCAGGGACATTGGCTTTTTTGTTTGTTTTTCCTGTATATTTTATGAAATTGTATATAATAATTAGATCAGCCTCAGATAAGGAGCTAAGAGTGTTTCAACGAACACGGAGAATGACTAAAATATTGCTACTTATTTCTGAACCCTAACATGTTCACAGAAACTTGGAAAAGATACTGCATGAATATGAATTGCATTTATTGTTGGCCTACAACTACTTGTGTTCATCTACCACTGATTTTTATTCTTTTTGAGTCTGATAAGTCTTTTTGTTTGTTTATTTTTTTTTTTTAATTTAAAGAGGTTTATTCTGAGCTGAATATGTGTGACCACGGGCTGGAGAGCCACGCCCAAGAAGCCTTGAGCAAGTGGTCTCACTGTGGTTGGGTTACAGTTTGGTTTTATACATTTCAGGGAGACAAATATTACACATAAAGTCATAAATCAATACCTGGAATTAGTACATTGCCCCTAAAAAGTGGGATATATCAAAGCAGGGGCTTACAGGTTATAGGTGGATTTAAAGATTCTTTGATTTGTTATTGGTTAAAGAAATGAAGCTTTGTCTAAAGGCGTGGAATGTTTTATGTTAAGACAAAGACTCAAGTGATCTATTAAATGAATGGATGACCTTGCAGGTGTGATTTAAGCTTTTTGAGTCTGATAAGTCTTTTTCCTTTTGCTGTTTACTATTTCTTAAAAAAGTAACTTAGCAGCATTTTGGGGGTATACATTCTTAGATAGTTTTATGCAATCTAATATAATCATTATTTGGAATTTGTAACTCTATATTGGTATCAGACCAGGGTCTAAGGTATAAACTTGCTAAATGACTCTATTTTTTAAGCTACTTTGAGCTATTTTTTATGTTAGATATACTCACTAAGTACTTGTTTTGACCCACCTTAATTTATCTGCCCAATAGTTATTTGTTTAATGGATATAAATATAGGCATACTTTGTTTTGTTGTACTTTGCTTTATTGTACTTTGCAGATATTGTTTTTACAAATTAAAGATTTGTGGCAGTCCTGCATTGGGAAGTCTACCAGAGTCATGTTTCCAACAGCAAGAGGTCACTTTGTATTTCTGTGACACATTTTGGTAATTCTCATAATACTTCAAAATTTTTAATTATTATTATATTTGTTTTAGTGATCTGTGATCAGAGATCTTTGATGTTGCTATTGTAATTATTTGGGGTCACCATGAACAGTGCCCATACAAGGCTACAAACTTAATCAACAAATGTTCTATATGTTCTGTTTTTTCCATCAACTGGCTGTTGCCTCATTTCTCTCCCTCTTTTTGGTCTCTCTATTCCCTGAGGCACAATGATATAGAAATTAGGTCAATTAATAACCCTACAATGAACTCTAAGTATTAAAGTGAAAGGAAGAGTTGTACATCTCTCACTTTAAAGCAAAACCTAGAAATTGTCAAGCTTAAAGAGAAAGGTCAAAAGCCAAGACAGGTCAAAAGATTGGCCTCTTGCACCAAATAGTTACTCAAGTTGTGACTGCAAAGAAAAAGTTCATGAAGAAACTTAAAAGCACTACTCTAGTGAATACACGAGCGATAAGAAAGCAAAACAGCCTTACTGTGATATGGAGAAAGTTTTAACAGTATGCGCACAATATCAAACCAGCCAAGATATTCCCTTAAACCAGGGCCTAGTCTAGAGCAAGACACTAACTCTTTTCATTTCTATGTGGCTGAAAGAGGTGAGAAGACTTCAGAAGAAGTTGGTTTATGAGGTTCAAGGAAAGAAATTGTCTCCATAACATAAAAGTACAAGGTAAAGCAATGAGGGCTGATGTAGAAACTGCAACAAGTTATCTAGATCTACATAAGAGAATTACAACAGATTTTAAGTGTAGATAAAACAACCTTCTATTGAAAGAAGATGGCATCTAGGACTTTCATAGTTAGAAGTCAATAGCTGGTTTGAAATATCCAATGTACAGGCTGACTCTCTTGCTAAGTGCTAATGCAGCCAGTGAATTTAAGTTGAAGCCAATGCTTATTTACCATTTCAAAAATCCTAGGGCCCTTAAGAATTATGCTAAATTTACTTTGTTTATGCTCTATAAATGAAAGAACAAAGCCTCGATGACAGCACATCTGTTTATAGCATGTTTTACTGGCTATTTTAAGCCCACTGTTGAGAGATACTGCATAGAAAAAGAGAGTCCTTTAAAAATATTACTGGTCATTGGCAATGCTCTTGGTCACCCAACAGCTGTAATGCAGTTATAAAAGATTAATGTGGTTTTCATGCCTGTTAACACAGCATCCATTCTGCAGCCCATGGATCAAGGAGTCACTTCAAATTTCAAGTCTTATTATTTCAGAAATACATTTTGTAAGGCTATAGCTGCCATAGATAATGGTTCCTCTGATCCATCTGGGAAAAGTAAATTGAAAAACTTCTGGAAAAAATTCTCCATTCTAGATGTCATTAAGAAACTCATGATTCAGGAGAAGAGGTCAAAATATAACATTGACAGAAGTTTGGAAGATGTTGATTCTGTTTGTCACAGATGACTTTGAGGGATTTAGGACTCCAGCGGAAGAAGTAACCACGTATGTGGTAGAAATAGCTAGAGAACTAGAATTAGAAGTGGAGCCTGAAGCTGTGACTGAATTGCTGTTATCTCATGAAAAACTTGAACAGATAAGGAGTTGCTTGCTAGGTATGAGCAAAGAAAGTGGTTTCTTGAGATGGAATCTACTCCTGCTGAAGATACTATGGACATTGTTGAAATGACACCAGAGGGTTTATAATATTAAATAAACTTAGTTGATGAAGTGGCGGCAGAGTTTAAGAGGATTAGTCCAATTTCAAAAGAAGTTCTACTGTGGGTAAAGTGCTATCAAACAGCATCACATACTACAAAGAGGTCTTTCGTGAAAGGAAGAGTCAACTGATGTGGCAAACGTCATTGTTTTCTTGTTTTAAGAGATTGTCAGAGCCACCCAACCTTCAGCAACTTCCACCCTGATCAGTTAGCAGCCATTGACATTGAGGCAAGAACCTCCACTAGCAAAATTATTATCACTTGCTAAAGGCTCAGATGATCATTAGTATTTTTTAGCAATAAGTATTTTTTTTTTGTTTTAGAAATAATGCTATTGTGTACATAATAGACTACAGTACAGTGCAAACATAACTTTTATATGCACCAGGAAACCAAAATATTTGTGTGACTTGCTTTCTTGTGATATTTGCTTTATTGCAGTGGTCTGGAACTGAACCTGCGGTATATCTGAGATATTCCTGTGCTAAGACAGTGTGCTAGGTGCTTTTGGGATTATAGAAAAGGAGATGCAACAGGCTATGCCTTCTAGTATTGGTTTATATATTTGGGGTTAGAAGATGGGCAAACCATACAGGTATACCACCATCCTATACAATTAGCATCTTTCAATGAATAACAGAAAAAGAGGCATAGCAATAATAAGACATTAAAAGTAAGAAACCTCTCTTCTGAAATTAGCCTTTGTTATATTTTTTTATATCATCTGTGGGTGGAGAGAACAAAGCTGGTTTTGCTAGTCACTGGAGGTTTTTATTGACTTTGCTTTTGTTTCCTCAATTCCCTCGGTAATGTCTTATGTTTCTCAGGAGGTTCGCCCAATAAAAGATGTTGTTTTATTCCCAAGAAGTCTTTTGTCTTTAGTTAATTTATAGCACAAAAAAGCTTGCAAAGAAAAATCTATCATCTAAAACTCATAGATAAGGAGAAAGAAAAATATTTTATGGCAATGAAAGCAATTCAATTTAGAATTCAAAATATAAAAGTTGTATTTAATATGAGACAGGCAATTGACTTCTTTCTATTCTCCACCTCTTCCTGTCTACCAGCTGTAAAATGATAATAATCTTTTAAAAAATAATATGTGCATGAATGGATCAAAACATATTTTTCCATAGAAGTGTGAAATTTCTAATTTTTAATTTGTACATTAGAGAAACAATAGAGCCTTTTTAGAAACTAATAATACCTTAATTTTCTTTGTTGTTTTGTTTTGTTTTGGGACAGAGTCTCGCTCTGTTGCCCAGGCTAGAGAGCAGTGGCGTCATCATAGCTCCCTGCAACCTCAAACTCAATGAGGAGATCCTCTTGCCTCAGCCTCCCAAGTAGCTGGGACTACAGGTGTATGCTACCTTGCCTTGCTAATTTTTTTTTTTTTTTTTGGAGACACCAGATCTCTCTATTTTGCTCAGGCTTGTTCTCAAACTCCTTTCCTCAAGCAATCCTTCTGCCTCAACCTCCCAAAGTGCTAGGATAATGGGTGTGAGCCACTGCACCCAAACTAATACTTTAATTTTCTTTTCATTGTATCTCAATAGAAACAACGTCTGCTTGTGTTAGAAGCTGGGATGAAGCAAATTGCTTGTGGGGTCTTCTGAACAAGAATTTTTAAAAAAATGTTCTTACCTTCAATTTGATCAGATAGAGCTCCATAGAATACATTGCATTTATTTTGAAAGAGGATGATGGGTTGGCTTGTTAGGAAAGAGCCTTTAGTCAAAGGGACCTTGTAGGAGGCAGCAAACCTATAGGATTTTTTAAAAAGAAATGGAAAAAGGGAGAGAGAGAGAAGAGAGTAAAGTATGAGCAGATAAAAAAAAAGTGTAAATCAGATCTTATAATCTTCAAAAGGAAAAGAGAAGGACAGGATTCTTTGCATATGGTATCGGGGGAAAACGAACAATTTTTATTCAGTATGCATGTCTAAGATTTGCCTTTTATTCAAGTAAATATAAGCTTTTATTGGCAGGTACTATTTTTATTTTGCAATTATTTATTTCATAAAAAATTAGTGTCTTTTGAATACTAAGAGACTAAGTGATATGAATTTAACAGCTGACATTTTGTGTGATTTGATGTTTGTGTGACTATTGTGTCTTTATATTAATATATACTAAACTTTGTAGTTAAGAATGTTCTTCATTATTCCCATTATATCATAATTAATATGGTATACTTATTTTACAACCTTACGTGGACTAATTTTTTCAAATCCGTGTTAATTAATATCACCAAAAAATAATAATAAAGTCACCTTTGCCGCATAGATTTTTGTAGTAAAAATTACACTTTATTTATAGACTCATAGGCTATTCAAAAATGGGTGAGGGGGAACCTTTGATTTTTTTGAGCTCCATACTCAGAAATCAGTATAGTTGTTTATTATCAACTTCGTCTTTTATAGCTAAATGAAAAGTACACAGTGATTTTTCAGTCACTGAAATGGGAGCAATAAGAAAGTGAGAAAAACACCTCCTATGTTGAATCAATAGGTGTCCTCTTTTTAGTCCATTTTGCCTTCTCCTACTGCATCTGCTCGTCACTTAGAGTAATTCAAGCATGAGTAGAGATATAACCCAAGCCATAGTAGTTTGCATGGGAAGGGAATCTTTAGAGATATTATGTTGCAATACGGTGGTTATCTTAGCCTTTCAGCTATTTCAGCAATTTTATGTATTCCAAAATTTGATGCATTTACTCTTGGATATTTCTTTCAAACAAATATCATGTGACAGCCAAAACCCTAATGCTTTCTTCTATCTTATTTTTTTTTAATCAGCAAAATTTGTTGGCCTTCTATTTGATTCCAGCAGAGGATACAAAGATGAATAATGACTAATACTAGAAAATACGCCTTAAGGATGTAACGTTTTTGCACTTCATGTATTTTCATAGAGGTATCTTTCAAGTGCAGTTTATATATATATATAAATAGACTGCATGCTTAATGCTTTTTATCTCATTGAAACATATGACAAATTAACATTGATGATGACAAGGATTACTTGATAGAGAGCAAGTGTGTTAAAGTCATTAAATAATAGAACTAGGAAGAAATGAAGGAATCATACAGCCTGTCCCATTCATTTATAGATGAATACACTGCATACAGTATACATGCAAAGAAGTACTATGAAAAAAAGACTAGCATTTGTTGAAAAGGAGCTTTCCTTCCCACTCTGCTAGTTCTCCCAAAATGGAATTTACCATAAACACCCAAGCCTCTGAGAATCTCACTTATTCCTCCAGACATGGAGGGTATATCCTGATTGGTGGGTTGGAAATAAAGGATCTGGGACTAACGTTCACCATTTCTTATCTGTTTCTTGAGCCAGGTTGCTTGTACCACCAGAAACATTCACAAATAATATTAGCCTCATGCATTTAGTACTCGACCAAAATCACACATTTTCAAAACATAAGCCTTGAGATCTCCAGGTGGAAAAGTCTGTGACTGATCAAGCCTGCTCAAGATTGTTTTCACAAGTCCAAGGTTCACTATTAGAAAAGGCATTATTGTTATCCTTCTAAGCCATATTCTCCAGTATCAGTAATAAAGGTACATATTAATGTGAATTATTTATGTCCAAATCATTTAGACTTTGGATTACCCTCAAATACCAACCAGATTTATTTTATTAGTTTGTGTGTGTGTGTGTGTGTGTGTGTGTGTGTGTGTGTGTGTGTTTAGGAGACTAAAAGCATACTGTATTAAAAAGAGTACAATGACCATGTGAGTAGACTTGTATGAATAGAGAGGTATGCTCATGTTTGCAGAAATTTGTAACTAAGTTCACCAAATAAAAGACACAGTTAAATTTGGATCTCAGAAAAACAATAACTACATAATATATTTAGTAGAAGTGAGTTTCATTTATTGTTTATCTGAAATTCAAACGAATTGAGTGTACTTTATTTGCTGTGGCAAACCTACCTATAATGATTTTCTTTTCAATAAAAATAAAATGTTATTAAAAATAATAACTAGTAAACAATAATAACTGGGTGTGAATTCACTTCCTAGATATTGACCTTGATATTTCTGAAAGACAATCTTGTTTAAAATGGCACACAGAAGAAAGAGAATGCTAACCGACACCTTTGGATTCATAATTGAAGGATTTATTTTACTGTGAAATTCATAGGCAAGAAATCCTTGGAAAGTAGTATGGAAATCTATTCACTAAAGACTCCCTTTCTCCCTCACCTTTTGTACTTTATGGAGGAGCAGAGATTTTGCTAAATTCAATGATACAATCAAATTATTCAAGAAAACTTCTTCCATTCCTGTCAGTCATTTCACAGAGTCTTAAATGTCAGAAACAAAATGTCAGTGATCAAAAAATAAATAAATGGTGAATACTAGGCAAAGTAGTTTACCTTTAAGGGATTTAATTTGGTGATAAAAACAAATAATGAATAAGCACCCTAATTGCATAAGTACAACATAAACTCAAATACCAAGTGGCCCCACATTTATCCAAAAATAAGTTGCAAAGAAGAGGTTTTCTGTTTTTACTAACTTGTAAATTTGGCATTTTAATAATGTAGATGAGATAATTAAATCAAATACATTATGTTGTATTAGATTAGTTATGTACGTGTGTTATGTCCCATGTTATATAATATGTATTAATTTAGGGATAGCTTTTTCTCCAGTTGCATTTAATGAAAATCATTTTATTCAAACTTATTAATGCTAATTTGATACTAATGCTATCTCTCATTATCATTAGAGAAAAGTTCTAAATCATCTAACAGTTTTTCAAAAGGGCTGTCTTTGTTTTTATACATTATTTGAGGGTATCTGTTTTTGTATACAATGTGTCCATATGCACAGATTTCCTAGTATTAAGCAATTTAAAAATAGTTCTATTTGATCATTGATTACTACTAGATTTTATTTGTTAATTATTTGCTAATTTTAGAAATCTCTAAAGATTTATCTTAGATTTTTATCTTTTTTTATTTTTTATAAGTTATTATAAAACATTTGCTCATAATATTGCCTGAGTTGTCGAATCTCTGTTCCATTTGGTATTTATGTATACCTTTTCATGGTTAATATTACTTATCAGCATCTTTTACCTGCATTTCTTTAATCAACAATCTTATCAATCTTATCTATTGCCTTCTTTGCTTCTGTTTTCCTGCCTTTTGTTAGTTTGATTACCTTTGTCTCTATTTCTCTTAACCTTTTGGTTGCCACTCTCCTGATTTGGAAGCTGTAGGTTGTATTGCTGTTCCCTAAGTGGCACTCTCTCTCTCCCCACATGCGCACACACACGTACATACTTTTACATGTATGTAACTTATATTCAACACTGCATATTATCTAGTTATATAATATATACTTAGTATTCATAATTAACCATATATTAACCATATATATTTTATTTAAAAAGTCTAAGGTTACTAAGTATTTCTTTCTTCTTCTGGACTTTAGCACATTTTAAATACAAACTGAACAATTTTTCTCCTTATTTCTATTTAAAGTTTAGTTTTTTGTTTAATTCAAAGTATTATGGGGGTATAAACGTTTTTGGTTACATGAATGCTCAAGTCAGGGTTAAAGTGTGCCCATCACCCCAATAGTGTTCATTGTACCTGTTAGGTAGGTTTTCACCCATCCTCTCCCTCCCCACCCCCAGCCCCACCACTTGATTTCTTTTGCGATTTACTTCCCTTTATGCACATGTGTGCTCATAGATTCCAATTTAATAGTGAGTGCATGTGGTGTTTGTTTTTCATTCTTTAGATATTTCACTTAGGATAATGGTCTCCCGTTTCATCCAAATTGTCTCAAAAGGCATTAAGTCATCCTTCCTCATGACTGAGTAATTTTCTGCAGTATACAAGTACCATTTTGTTAATCTATTCAGCAATTGATGAGCACTTGGGTTGATTCCACATCTTTGCAATTGTGAATTGTGCTGCAGTAAGCATTGGAATGAAGGTGTCTTTTTGATACAGTGATTTCTTTTCCTTTGGGTAAATGCCCAGTAGTGGGATTGCTGGATCAAATGGTAGGTCTACTTTTAGTTCTTTGTGGAATCTCCATACTGTTTTCCATAGAGGTTGTACTAATTTGCAGCCCACCAACAGCATATAAGCATTCCTTTCTCTCTTCAGCCATATTGGCATCTATTATTTTTGGATGTTTTAATAAAAGCCATTCAGACTGGGGTAAGGTGATATCTCATTGTAGTTCTGATTTACATTTCCATGATGATTAGTGACATTGAACATTTTTTCATTTTCTTTTTCTTCTTCTTCTTTTTTTTTTTTTTTT
>CAUYRT010006407.1:0-80375 GCA_963574885.1 Lepilemur ruficaudatus | reverse complement strand
GGATCATATGGTCTTTGTTTTTACTTCTATTTATGTGGTGAATTACATTTATAGATTTGTGTATGTTGAACCACCCCTGCATCTCTGGGATGAAACCCACTTGGTCGTGATGGATTATTTTTTTGATAAGCACCTGAATTTGGTTTGCTAGGCTTTTATTGAGAATTTTTGCATGTATATTCATAACGGATATTGCTCTGTAGTTTTTTTTTTTTTTTTTTTTTTTGAGTCCTTTCCTGGTTTGGGTATCAGGGTCATGTTGGCTTCATAAAACGTGTTGGGAGAATTCCTTCCTTCTTGATAGTGTGGAATAATATCTGTAGGGTAGGCACCAGTTCTTCTTTGTAGATCTGTATATGTTTTTATTTCTGAGTTCTCTATTCTGTTCCATTGATCTATATGTGTACTTTTATGCCAGTATTATGGTGTTTCAGTTACTCTAGCCTTGTAGCATACAATTTGAAATCAGGTAATGTGATGCCTGCAGTTTTATTCTTTTTCCTTAGGATTGCTTTGGCTAATTGGGCTCTTTTTTCATTCCATATGGATTTTAGGATGGGTTTTTCTAATTTTGTGAAAAGTGATGTTGATATTTTGATAGGGATTGCGTTGAATCTGTAGATTGCCTTAGTAGTATGGTCATTGTAATGATATTAATTCTTCCTATTTCTTTTTTGCTGAATGGCCCGAGCTGTCTGTGATTAGCCTGGGCTGGGCAGAGCACCCCCTTCCCCTACCTCCATGTTGCAAGTGGGAGGGCTGCTGTTCCTCAGGAGCCTGAGGGAGCTCAGTTGGATGGCCCCACCTGTAGAAGTGCCCAGGACAGTTATTGCTGGACAATTGTTGTGGTTCTTTGTTTATGTCATATTTACTTCCTTTTTCCTGTTTTCTGTGTCCTTACCTTGATATCTGTGCATCAGTACCAGTAATAGTCCCTTCTAATTTTTTGAAGTTGCTTTCATAGGGAAGAATTTTTTCCTGAAGATGTATATATGTTCTTGTTTGAATAGGACACTTTGGCTTTGATTTTGGGTACCTGTGGTATTAGGATGTCTGCTTGATTTCTTTGGTAGTACATAAGGTCAGTGGTATCTGTGATTTCCTCAGTGGCTTAGGGTGTGGTTATTAGTTGAGGCTATTGTGATGTTTTTCTGGGAACTATGATGCCTAATGGGCTAGTCTTTGGGCCCCAGTGGTAAGCTAAGTGTGCCTATTCTTAGACACCAGTCTGGCTTATGCTGGAACCATCATTAATGGGTCCTGGAGAGATGCTTCTTCAACTTGAAGGCTTGCTCAAATGACAGTGGTAGGCCAGGTGTGGAGTGGGTTTTCAGGCCCCTGAGCAGCTGGTGTGATGTGAGTGATGACATTGTTGGTGGAGCAATATACTGGGACCCAAGTGGTCTATGTTGACATTGCTGGTAGATGCAATGGGTTGGGTGGGCCAGGCCCTTGGCCCACTGGTAGTGGGTGTGGTAGGTGTCAGTTGTGGTGGTATCAGCAGGTTGAGTCAACCCAACCTGAGACCCCAGTAGGAGTGATCAGGTTCTAAAACTGATGGATTGGGCTATGAAATTTCTGGGCCCTTGGGTAGTGTACTCAAGTACTGGGTGATGGGTTTAGGCCAGCAGATTTTTCCTCAGGTCCCCTGGTGCCTTCACCTGCTGCCTGTGACAGACAGAGGCAGGGTGCTCTCCAAGCCATGAGTGGAATACTTGGGTGTGGGCTGTGTTGGCTGTGCTGTGGGCCTGCCACCAGGGAGGTTGGGGCCCCTTTCAGCTGGAGCAGCTTTGAAGAGTGCCGCCTCCCTTTGCCTTGGTTCACAGAAGCCCATAGCAGGGTGGTGAGACTTGTCCTAGGAGTGCATAGGAGTGCCCAGTCTCCCCTTTCCCTCTTGGGTCTGGCAGAGGCTATGGCTGCATCAACCTGAGCTCAGCCTAAGGGCAGGATACAAACTTCCAGTAGCTAAACTCTCAGAATGGTGCCAGCTATGGGCCTGTCACCAGGGAGTATAGAGCCCCTGTCAAGTGGAGCAGCATGGGTAAGAAGCTGTGGGGAGTTCAGACTGCTCAGGTCTTGGTCCCACAGCAACCCAAAGCAGGGCAGTGGGAGTTGTCCCAGGGGTGTGTGGGAGCGCCCCATCTTTCTTCTCCCTTCTCGGCCTGGTGGTAGCTGCAGCAGCAGCAGCCTGAGTCTGGCTCAAGGGCAAGGTGCAGCCCAGCATTAAACTCTGAAGTGGCACTGGCTATGGGCTGGTGACCAAAGAGGGTGTGGTCCCTAAGGCTAAGAAGCTGTAAGGAATGCAGTCTGCTCATGCCTTGGTTTCACAGCAGCCCACAGCAGGGCAGTGGTGTTGTCCTAGGGGTGCACGGTAGTACCTGGTCTCTCCTGTCACTGTTTGGCCCAGCGGTAGCAGCAGCAGTGGCCAGATCTGGCTTTCTGTCATTAGTTTATATCATTTAAATAGTCCAGAAGGTAAAACGAGAGCCTGGCACCACTATCCTACATGAAGAAAAAGAAGGTAAATTTCTTCCAACTAAGATTAAACTTCAAATAAATAAGTAATATAACAGAATTTAAGACTTGGGAACTTTTCAAGATTCTTATTTTTTTTTTCTTTTTATCCCTTCCCCCCACCAAGATTCTTATTTTTTTAAATAGGAATTGAATTCAAAGGATGAAAATCAAGCTAGCAAAATGTTCTGAAACACATCAGAGAGTCTTATTTATAATTTTGAAATGTTTTGTGATAATATATTAGTATGGTCATCTATTCATTCTTCATGTGTAGTTGATTCCCCAAGTACTTAAAAAATAAAACAAAACTTTATCAACTATTCTTGAAAAATAAATAAAATTTTAAAAAGAAACAATTCCTAAAAGAGAAAATAGTATGGGACCCCAGAAATCATCTAGTCTAACTCCCTTAATTTATGACTAAGGAAACTGAAGTTTACACAAAATAAATTTGTAAACTTAGTCTTGTACGCCTTAGTCTGTTCTGTGCTGCTATAATGATATCTGAGACTGAGTAATTTATAAAGAAAAGATATTTATTTATTACAATTTTGGAGGCTGGGAAGTCAAAGGTTGAGGGGCCCACATGTGGCGAAGACCTTCTTATCACATCATCTCATGGCAGAAGATAGAAGGGCAAGAGAGTACATGAGTACGTGTGTTTGCACAAGAGAGAAAGAGAAATGGGGAAAGAGGCCAAATACATCCTTTTATCAGGAACCCACTCCCACAATAACTAACCCATTCCCATAATAATGCCATTAATCCATTTATGAGGGCTCTGCCCTCATGACCTAATCACCTCTTAAAGGTCCTACCTCTCTATACCGTTGCAGTGGGGATTAATGAACTGTGGGGGGACACATGCAAACCATAGCAACATGATTTTGTGAATAAGAAAGAAGTTACAGAATTGTTTTTGTACCAGCTTCACTATTCAGCTTGATTATCTCTATGTTTCAAATAATTGAATTAAAAGACAAAGCAGTGCCATACATTATTAGCCATAAATCCTCTAAACATTTGTTAATATTGTGTCAGAGATGGCAATGGTATCAGTATTTCAGATTCCTTCTGTGTTACCCCATTATGACTCAAACCCCTATTCAGAAACCTATAGAAGTCTTTCCACCGTTAATGCAGGAGGCTTGTAATGCACCAATAAGAAGATTCTATTAAGAGAGAAGAAATATTGAAATCTTTCATAATCACTCCTAAGTCCCATGACATGTATTCTTGAAAGGAACTAACTTGCCTTGAGAAGGCTAGACTCAATTAGGTGTCCATAGTTACATCCTGGCTGGGCACAGCTAGTCTATGAAGCCCAGCTGGCTGAGAGGGCCTTTCTAAAAGGTGGTACTGGCCAGTGAAGCCAATCACCAGTCAGCTGCGTCCTTAGTTCATCCACTTCCTCAGCTGGTGAATTCCCTGGTACCAATGGGCATCCTAGTGGAAGAGTTTAGGAATGACTTCCAACTCTGCCAGCCAGCCTACATTTCTTGCTTCCTTTTGCTCACTCAGCTGCCAAAACGGGGATTCTTTTTTTTTTTTTTTTTTTTTTTGAACTTCTATTTTGCCACGCTTTAAATGTCTGGTCTCCCTTAAGGCTGGGAATTATTGTTTTCACCCAAAAGAATATTTTCCCTTATTCCTAAAACTTCTACCATGCTTCTACCATGGAGACTTTGTGACCCAAGTCTTTGCTCATCTCTAGTGTTCATTCGACCTTCTTTGGATAGGGATGGTTGTCCCTTCTTCCACAGCCACTGGCTGGCAACCTCCTGGAGGGCTAGTTACCACACTTGTTGCAGGTATAGCTGTATTTTACGCAGCTCTGTGTGAATGATGGGAGTCCTTTTGCAGTCTGTCCACTACTGAGTGAAAATAGATTTTTCACAGGCAATGGCAGTGAGGGCACTGGGTTTGGAATTAGGACTCTTGATCTTAATTGTTCTGTCTCTTAGGAGATGTGTGTGTGCTCCGGGAAAGTCACTAAATATACCTGAGTTTCCGTTTCAATTACAAAATGAAGGCATTTGGACTAGATCCCTGAGGGATCCCATTCTAGCTCTGACATTCTCTGTTTCTGTGGAGAGAATTATTAGTCTATTGACATTATTGGATCCATTTAGTCCCTGAAAGTCTTGGAACACTAACGCTTTTAGCAAAGTGTACATTGATAACAAAGCAAAGACAACCTTATATAAAAATAACAATGTTCATGTTGTTTAAAGGGAATATTCTTTTTGTAGTGTCCCACTAGCTATAAAAACAAGTGGCTGCTATGTAATCCTTTAAAAATATTTTATTAAGCATTGATTTTAAAAATGCAAGAAAAGAATGTCACACCTTAGAGCAAATGCTTAAAGGTAGAACAAGTATCACTATAAATACTGCACTTATAAAATCTCTTTTTTACATCTTCACACAACTCAATTCTAAAATCTCCTTTTACAGGGATGTATAAATAAACTGCTTCCAAGCTGTCAGTGCTTCACACGTTTAGTCGCCTATCACTGCACTGAGTCGGCAGGTTTTCAATCATATCTCTGCTCCTCTCAGTGCAGGCACAGAACTCCCATCAGCTATATCGGAGGTCGCATACCTACCTCACGTGAAGAGTAAACTAACCCAATCTTTCAGAATATTCAATTTTATAAGTATTTTTTTCTACTGAGAGAAAATAGATCTTTCAAAGGCAATGACAGAATACAGCTTAAATTGATACAGTTCACTGTTAACATTGCTTGTTTTTTAAGGCATCGAGGAGCTTCTGATTCTTGGTCTTGAACATCATGATAAAGCTGTTTGGCATGATTTTGCCTCGCCCATCTTCACCCACCTGGCCCATAATAATGTAATTTAGACCTAAAGAAAGAGAATGTAAAAATTAATCATTTTTACTCTGTGTGTCATTTGAAACAACATAGACTATAAAATTCAACTAGTATTATAATATGTTCCAGGTCTGTTAACACAAGGAAACTTAATGGAGTAATTAGATCCAGTCATGTCCCTCTGCAGTGCTGTAGGTCTGATGTAGTGACCAAACTTACAGTGAACAATGCACTGTGTTAACATGAAAGTCTCCTTCCTTAAGGGGCCTCCAGTACTCCATAATAGGCCATCCTCATGGCCTCTCATAGTTCCATCATGCGTCTTGATTTCCCTGGCATTTGGCAACTAACGGTTCACTTTCTTCTGTTGTTGTCTTGAATTTTTATCAACATCTCAGGCATTTATACCATGTAAGTTTCTTGAGGGCATGGATGGATCATATACTTCTTGCATTTGTACAGTTTCTTGTAAAAAACAGGTTTTAAAAAGTACTTATACTTGTTATACTATATTTTTATACATTAGTATGGCTAGACTGGTACCTGAGCCAAGTCGTGTTGGGTTCAACTCTGAAGATTTATAGTACTTCACAAAAATGTCATTAAGGAGGTACATATTAACTTTTCCTTTATTCTCCTCCACCCTCCCCACCCTAGAGAAATATATGTTTCCTTTTTCTCTTGCATAACCCTTCCTGTGTGGGTTGACATTGTCATCATAGTGGTCTTGAGGCTGTGAAAACTTGAGAGACTGGACAAGTGATGCCACCTCAAGGCTGAACTCCTAGCATCATTATGAGACCCAATAGCATCTAGATGTGTATTATCTGCTGTTCCTGGCTGTTCTGGAAAGAAATATCTATCTTTTATAGAGCTTTGGCAATTCTCTCTAGAGAGTCAACATGTGGCTGCTAGCCTCCTGACTTTGCTGAACAATCTGAATTCACAGTAAAGCTTTCTTGAAGTGGATATTCTGTATTTCTGTATGTACGTAGCTTAGTTTGGTTTAGTTGTGGGAGAGATTTGTGACAAGATTGAGAAGAGGAATGAGCTGAGACTGGACAGAGAAATCATGATATAACACACAGTGGAATACCAGGCATTATTACCATTCCAAAGAAAGAGAGAGATCTATCTATATGTGCTATTATGGAAAATATCTACGTATGCCTTATGTAGGGTAAAAGTTACAATAGAATATTGTATGTATAGTATGATCCCATAAGTGTGTATGCCTGTGCTTTATACAGATATAAACTTTCTGGAAGAAACTTTTTCTTATAGTGCCTCTGGGGAAAGCAAAGGGGTTTCACTTTTTATTTTATACCCTTATCTACCTATTTAAACTTTTTAAAAACCATGAAACATACATTACCTTTATAAGTTAAGTATTTTTTAAAAAACTTACATGCCTCTGGCTCTGGAATAACTTTTCTTTTTCCATAATTTCTCTCAATAAATGTATTCCCATCCATGGATTTAATAGTCTTATCTCTGTAAATAATTCCCAAATCTTTGATTCTAACCCAGATATACCACTCTTTTCTGAACTTCTGCTTTGCATTTCCTGTTGTTTACTGGATATTTTCCTCTAAACATACATAGTATTGGCTTCTTAAGTGCAATAATCTGAAATCTCTTTCCCCTGAACTGCTTTTTCTTTGTTCCCTATTGACTCAATTTCAAATGCTTCTTGGATTCATTCATCATTTCCACTTTCTCTTCTTCCTCTACAAGTTATAAGAACTGGGATTAGAGCCCAATTTTGCCTGACTCCAAAAGGCCTCCTGTGTCTACCAGAAGTGGGCCATGTATTAGCCTTCATTTTACCTCCCTAGACCAGCCATGGCATGGAAAGATCCAAGACTTGCTCAGAGAGGCTCCCTCATTCCCTTTTCTGTCCCTCAGCTTCCCTAGATGAAAGACTAAAGTTTTCTCCGTACTCACCTCTTCTGAGGAGAGGACACTGCTTGCAGACCACAATGACCTTGGCACTCATGTTCTTGCCAGCCTGTTGAATAGCCAGATTTCCCTCCTTATAGATGTTGATGATTGAGACCGTGGCATGTAAACTCCCACCTCGAGTGACAGTTGTGATAACAGTGCCGGCTAATACTGTAGAAGAAAACATTTTTGAAATATGTGACAGTGATGAAAAATGCAAGCAAAACTGAAAATAATTTTACATTCTTCTAAGTTTCATATATGAAACATTTTAATGTTAAAGAAAAGGCCACAATAGAGCTCTTGAATTTGATTCTGTACATTTGTCACCGAAATTCAGGTTGAAAAAAAGGGATCATGGAGCTGTAATGTTACCCTGCTTGTTAGGTGTTGATAACTAGGACAGAAACCTAAATACTTGCTGCACTGCAGTCTATTGCCAAGATGGGGCTCAAAAATGTCTTATCCAACATGTAGATCAATTGCAAAATGAGAGATAGTCAGGCTTATGAGCCTATACCTGTGAATACTCAAAAAGACCTTGAATCTTTGAGGCAATACCATACTAAGAGGTTGCATGATGGGGATTTGGGCCACTAAGATCTGAGTCTTTATGTCTGTGTGGGTGAGTCTCCACCTTTCTGTGACTACCTCCCCCGCCATGCTTTTCTTTAGCTGTCCTCTCTCCTTGAATATTTATTCATCCCATGGGTCCTCATCTCTCTCTAATTATCAGTAAATCTCTGATCTCATTTAACAAGTCAAAATATAGAATTGAGGTATGACTTAATCATTTTCTTGCTTAAAAAAAAGCTCCAGCAAAATTCTGTTGATTTTCATTATGTAAGTCCCTTTTTCTGTCATGACACTTAAGAGTCTCTCTTTTGAGCCACAGGAAGAAAGATGCCATCTTCCTCAAAGGGGTGCTTTTGGTATTTTTTGGGGGCAGGGGGGGAGGAGAACAATTCCTTGTGGTGCAGGACTTGGACTGAATTACTCTTTTTTTTACCAGACCCGTCCCTGCTCAGAAAAACCAGTAATACTCCCCAGTTATTGTGACAACCAAAAACGGCCTCCTAGGGGAGTGTTACCAACCTTGGTTGAGAACCCATGGGCCACTGGTGATAGCACTTGGTCATTTTGCCATGCAAGTGACTCAATCAATGGGGTAAATCAAGTTTTGGATTTGGCTAGTATGACCTGTTTAGGATAAAGTGAACACTCACTGCTTATATAGTGTGCAAGACTCATAAAATCAGAATTCTTATCATGCCTTCCTTTGATTCCGAGTAATGAGTGTTCACTGCAAAACACCAGTGTGTTGCCAAGTGAAATCAGTGGCTCCCAAGTGACAGGGAGGGAGATTTCCTGAAGCACCTCCTACAGAAGAGTAAACTGGATATGGTAGCAATGACACCTGGTGCTGTTTGTTTTCATTTTTATGACAATTATTTGAATTTCAGCATACAAACTCTGGTAAGACTTAGGGTCTCAGACTCTTCAGTGTCCTCACACCTTCCCTGTGACACAGCTCCCCCGGGCTGCAGACAGTTACCACTTGCAGGCACAGAAAGAGCTAGCAAAGCCTCTCTGGGGAGGCCCTTTGTTTTGGGTAAACTAGTTAGGCTGTAGCAACTTTCTTTTCCTGATTAAGACTTTTCTTAAATGTTCCTTTTAAACTGCTGTTAAAAATAACCAACATAATTAAAGTTAGCGTATTTTGCTCTTAAGTAATTTTCACAGATGGTACAATTTATTAATTGGAAAAAGCTCTTAGAAATTCTAAGTCATTAAGTAATATCTCCTCAGGTTCCAATTTATAAGAGTTTCCAAATGGACTTTAGATTTCCAAGTTTTAATTTAGTACTTTGGAAGGACACCACAGAGAAAATACCTGAATTTCTTCTGAGAGAAGCCAGCTTCTGAATGTAAGCTTTGGTGTGTTTCTAATTTACTTAAGTCGAATTACAGATGTGTGAAAAAATACTTGGTACATGAAAAAGATGTGAGGAAAAAAGTATACAGATTTTTTTCAGGAATAGCCAGATTATACAGAGTACTATGTATCAAGAGTCACATTATTAATTTTCTATGAAAAAAGTCTATTTTCTAAATATATATTTTTCTCAGTTGTGAAATCTAACAATTCAAATAGCACAAGTCAACACACCCTAACGTATAGGGAAATATTTTCTTGGGTAAATGAACAATGTTACTGACCCTTCACTATTAAATTCGTAGGAATTCCTTTGAGATTAAGCATGCAGTCTCAAGTTTCTGGTTAAAGAGAAAAGGCTGGTTTTTAATTTCTTACCAAAGTTACTTGAACAATAATTGCTCTCCAGAGTCCCAGTCCGTCTACACTTTTGCTGACACAGGGCCACAGTGGGTTTTAAGCCTTAATTCAAAGAAGAAAGACATATGATTCAGGAAAATGAATTCAAGTATAATTGATCTGACTCTACCCATTTAAAATTACTATTTATTTCCCTGAGCCACCAATCTATCATTGCAATGAAATAATTAAAAACCATGCAAAAGAAATTCTTCATGCTACTAACAACTGCTCTAATTTCCTCAGGGCAACTCAGTACCCTCTACTGAATTTTAAACCTGACATCAAAGATAGTACAAGTTTAGCCCTGTTGTCTTCTTCTGTTATATAAAACTAACATTATAACCCAAAATAGATATATTCTGTTTGTGCCCTGCTTAGAAAAACCTAGTACAACAAATCTGAACTCATAGAATGTAGGTTAATCCTTCATTTTATGAAAGAAATCCTATGATGTTTTCCCCTAAGGATGGAAGGAGCCTTCTTGGTGCATTTAAAATATGCAATTGCCCAAATGTTAGTACAGGGTTTTAGAAATGCTCCTCACACTTAAAGTGTGTTACATCTGTAATTAAATGCAACCAATAACTAAATATTTATTTTGAGCCTGGCATTGGCTATAATATTTTAAGAACTGAGAAGTAGACAAATTTAAAAGTAAAACTAAATAGATAAACACAGTAGTTCTCAATTAGTTGGTGATTTTGCCCCATAGGTGACATTTGGCAACATCTAGAAACATTTCTGGTTGTCACAGCTAGAGGGTGCTACTAGCATCTAGTGGGTAGATGCCAGAGATGCTGCTAAACACCCTACAATGAACAGGACAGTTCCCACAACAAAGAATTATCTGGCTCAAAACGTAAATAGTGCCAAGGTTGAGAAACCCTGGATTAACAAGATGAAAATATTTAATCCCCATTGTCAACTGAACAAAACTGTAATAGAATTGCACTTGTGTAAATATCTGCACTTATAATACTGCCCTTCTAATACATTCCACCAACTCCTCTGTGAATTTATTATTTATTTACTCTTAATTTGTACCCCTACTTGACTCCAAAAAAGATCTGAAGTGGATGGCAATATGAAAAACATAAAATTTAATGTTAAAATATATAAAATAGCTTAAATATGCATTTTTTTAAAAAATGAGAAAAAGCTCAGAAAACGTTTAGAGTAAGAGAGATACATCATTTCAGAAGTTGGGACCTCACTTTGGGCACTAAATTTACCTAATTATCTAAGTCAAAAAGTAGTGGTGTCGTTGATTCTCCTGTCTGGTGAGCATGCTTTCACATGGCCCAGCGGAAACTGGCTCCTTCTCAGCCTCAGAAGGTCAGTGTGGGAGTTGGGTGGGTGTCCCACACTGCTCCTGCTCTGCCTTTGGTAGAGCCCTGCTCTCTTGCCTGTAAGTCATCAACTCTACCCCCTCACCCTCCTCATCTTACTGTTATCCATCCATTGCCCTGTGCTCACCCACAGCCCTGGTTCTCAGCTTCCTCTCCTAGTGTTCCTGTGACCATCTCTGTGGGTCCACTCTCCCCATGGATGATCCCTCAGTCCCCTGGCCTCATCCTCACCAGGGACTGTCCCTTTGCTCCATCTCAGACACTCCGTCCCAGGCTCAGATGTCCTCATGCTAACATTGTTCATTGCCAATCTCTCAAATTTAGACACCCTAGTATTCAGGATAGCCTCCTTTCCCCTTACAGGCTTCTTTATTTAATTACTGTTATGATGACTTCTTTTTCTGTCTTTCGAGGTTCAATCACTGACCTCTTTGATTTTTCCCAGTCCATAAACCCTGGCCTGTCTTTACGTCCTTAGCAATTCCATTTAGTTTCTATCATCCATTATTTCAGTCATTTTCTTGACAATACCATAAACTCCTTTCCCCTCTGTCCTTTGAACCTGTATGAATCCTGTAGGGGGATCTGTTTATTCTGTGCCTGACCTCAGACAGCTGAGTATGGAATGAACCTTCATCAAGGTGACAGGCTGGTGGATCACCTTACTCTCCAATTTCCGCAGCTATTTTTCAAATTCTTTCTCATTCTCCTAACTTCTAGTGCTGCCACTTCCCTTCTCACTCTCAGCAGGTAACTGCCTATTATCTAGACAGAATAGAAATCATAGCAGAGAATGTCCTCGAGATCACCACCAAACGTCCAAGTCATCTTTATTGTGCCTTCTCTCTTCCTTTCCTCCTCTGAGAAAGGGAGTTGTCCCTCAGTCTAAATTCTTTCTGTGAGTCCTCTGGAGCCAGACCCTCCCACTTTTCTGCTTGGTTTATCCCTTCTGTCTGCCATTATGCTCTCCTTCTTCTGTGCTGGCTGCTCCCATCAGCATTAACAGGTACAAGATTCTCAAGGCCTGTCTCCCTCCTTTAGGGCCAAACTTGTGGAATGAGTTGCTGGAACTTTCTGTCAATTTCTTCGCCTTGTACTCCCTCTGGCTTCTGCCTGCACAACGCCACTTACATAGCTCTTGCCAGGGTCTCCAGTAGCCTCATGTCACAAAATCAAATGGAAACAGTTTAGTTCTCCCCTTACTTGAGTCTCAGCAACACTTGACTCAGTGACCACTCTTGTTTTAGAACATCCTCTCCGATGGCTTCCAGGCACATGCTCCTGGGTTTGCTCCCTCCTCCCTAGCCACTCCTTTCCAATCTCTCCTTTGCCAGCATACCCTCCAGCTTTAGAAAGTTGTATTTTCTAGAAGCTTAATTCCAGCTCCTCTCTTTCTTCTACCCTCAGCCTCTCCTTAAGCAATCTCATTCTTAATCATGGTTTCTACTATCTGTATGTTGATGACTCTAAAATTTAAGTCTCTGGCTTAAATCTCTTTTTATGCAGACCCACATATGTCTGCATGTCATCTCCACTTGAAAGTCTCACAGACACCACAAACCCAACAAGGCCACAGCTTAATTTATGAATCTACCCCCAAACCACGCCTCTACTTCAGTGAATGGCAACACTATCCCCTGAGTTGTGTAAGCCTGAGAATGCACCTGGGAGGCATTCTTGACACCTTCCTGATGTCTCCATGCCAATCAATCACCAAGCCTGTCACTACCCCCCTCTCATGTCTTGACGGTCTCTATATCTGGGCCACAGCACCAGTCACCTGAAGAACACAGGAACCTGCCAATCCTCTTGATCCCTGTGGTCCATTCACCTCACTGTGGCTGGAATGGTCTTCGTACAGTGCAAATCTAATCCTGAACTTCGCTTAAACCCACTATCAGCTTCCCCCGCACTGAGGATAAAAACTAAAATACTTAGAGCATAAGGAGAGAGCTGGCAGGGCCTGAAGCTAGAAAGGGAGGCTGGGGACAAAGTATGAAGGGTCTTATATACCACATGAAGGAGTTTGGGCTCCTGTGTTGTCCAATTTTGGTAATCACTAGCCACATGAGGCTTTTAAAATTTAAATTAATTAAAATCAAATTAAAAGTTTAGTTCCTCAGTATCACTAGCTGTGTTTAACTGCTCTGTAGTGGCTGCCATATTGGATAACACCGCTGTAGACAATGAATTTAGCGGAAGAATGACATGGTCTCCTCTGGGCGGGGGTGGGATGCAGTGGGGAGGTAAGACAGAGGAAATCGAAGATGATGGAATAAGTGTGGCTACTGATGCTGTGATCATGCTTGGGAGAACAGGTGGAGAAGCAGGGTTGAGGCAGAAAATAGTGTGATAAAAACCAGTTTTGCAATGCTTTAATTTATATGTCTGGCAGTTGCAAAATGTCTAGGAGATATTTATAAATCCATGTTTGAAATTTCAGAGAAAGTTTGGGATGGAGATAAAAGCAGGGCTTCCACTAGCACCATGGGTGTAACTAGATAATTCACCAGAAATAATCAGAACACCAAGGCCCACCGAGATGGGCCTGAGAAATACAGCAGTGACATGAGGCAGTACACATCCAGGCCACAAGGTGGCCCACTTGTGGAGTGTCAGAAAAATCAGACCTCAGAGCGTCTGCCGGTACTCAGGACAGCCCTACCCAGGGTGTATGTGGAAAATCTTGGGCAATCGAGCTGAGCTTATTTCAGCCTATTTCATATTTGTACCTTAGATCTTTCCTTCCCACATTCTTCCCCTCCTCCCTGGTTTTGGAATTTTAGATCTGAGGCCTGAAATCCCATGGGGTGGAGCTGACAGGATGTAGAGTAAGATACACATCTTAGATCATGCCCCAGACCAGAGTTTCCCAACCAGCTTCTGTAATATGTTGAATATTTTTGTTTGATTTACTCCAATTTGAAAAAAATAACATATTTTATAAGACTTTTGTTGAGGGGGGAAAAAAGCCCAAACACTGGCAGATATGAAAACTGGCAGGTATCAAGGCTCTAGAACTTAAACCTAAAATATCACAATTTTATATAATACAAAGAAAACTATAATTTTGTAAGTACCAGAAAAGGAAACTCAGGCTTATAGTGATCTGCTTATAATAGCCTTCCTAGCAATGTTTAAGTGGTCATAACTTTCTTAGATGACATTTAAAAACTATTCGCTTATCAGCATCCTTACGCCCTTTACCTTTCTTTCATCAGTGGAGTCATGTTATTCTCTCACATGAGTTTCATCGTATTTCACTACTTTAGTTTAAAGAATCTTCCTCTTATTTAATTTTTTTCTACTTCAAAAGAAATCTTCTCATACTCCTGAAGTGTTTTTACAAACTTCCAACAGAGGAACTTACCTGTGGTTACAGGGAATGTGGTGGTAACAGGTGGTGCTGTAGTTGTAGGCAGTTTTTTCGGCCTGAATTTGTAGTGACCAATAAATCCATCTGCAGTTAAACTTAGGTCTGATAAAAACTGAATAAGAAGTTCATTTCTCTCAGATACAATTGGCCTAAAAGAACAGAAACCTGTTTTTAAAAATACATATTTATATATATTTTAAGTTTAAGTGGTACCTCTCTGAAAATGTAAACTTTTCTAGCTTTCTATTAATTTCTGACTGTAGGTTACCATTTGTTTAAACGCAAAAGCTAAAACACTTAAAAAGGTAAAAGACTTAATCTGCTAAATATTATTAACAATTCTAATAGCTGACATTTTCTGAGTGTTTGCTCAGCTTGGTGCTGTGCTTTATGAGAATTGTTACACTACGTCTTCACAACAACCTTGTTATTATTCCCTTTTTATGGACTAAGCAACTGTGGAGACAGTTCAAGTGTCTCAAGATCCTACACAAGTGAGGGTCAGGATTTGAACCCAGGACCAGGTGACTCTAGAGACTGTGGTAGACATTGGGACCAGTGTAAATGCTGAAGCTGTGGCTGGTTTTCCTCCCATGGGCACCTCAGGGTTGCTAACTTGGGAAGGCACATCTTCTTTGAACTAAGACTGGGTTCAAGCTCGCCTGGGAGCCAGATGCTGGCCACAGAGAATCCAGTGGACAAATGTGATGAACAAATTCCCACACCCTGTGGAGCTCCAGCCACAGGATGATCTCAGTGGCCTGGTCACCCTGGGATAAGAAAGCCATGCAGGATTTAAAGGGACTTCCATTTCATTTTTAATGGAGTTTTTAAACATTCCTGAAATGGAAACATTTCTGTTATAATCTCTATTAGCAAAATGCTGTGAAGGAAAAAAAGAAAGTGAATAATATGTTTTGGTGGTCACAAATTATATCATTGATTAAGAACTCTAATTTCAGGGGCTTGCTGGTTAGTTGATACTAAAGATTTAATGGAAATAACCGAGGCTCAAAAGCTCTCTTAAATCTTAGGGGATAACGGTATTATACAAGACAGTAGTTTCATCTAAGTTTTGCTATTATTATTGAATTTTTACCATTGCTATTAAACAATGGTTAAAAATGCTATTTGGTTAATTCTGTTTAAAAACTAATTCAAGAGTAGAAAAAAATTAAACAAATTATTTAATTGAATTAATCAGTGGTTTGACTAAATTTTTCTGAGGTGTCTTCTCAGCCACATCACTTTGTAGGCATCATGGGCAGCAAATAATGGGCAATTCTGGGTTTTTTTTCCCCTCTCCTATCAGCTTCTTTGAGTGAGATTGGGTGGCAGAGAGGGTAGATCTGTACTTGACCCAACCAGTTAGAAAAACTGAAGGATCTTTTCTGTCCTGAATAATAACATTCCGAGCCAAGGGATGGTACAAACCTAAAAGTAAGCTTGTGACTTACATTTATATTAATAGTTTGCTTCAGTTTGAATATTTGTCCCTTCCAAAACTCATGCTAAGATTTAAGCCCCAGTGTGGCAGTATTGAGAGGTGGTGCCTTTAACAGGTGATTGGATCGTGAGGGCTCTGTCCTCGAGGATGGATGAATCCATTCATGGATTAATGGGTTTATGAATTAAGGAGTTATCACAGGAGTGGGACTGGTGGCTTTATAAGAAGAAGAAGAGAGACCTGAGCTAGCATGTCAGAACACTCAGCCCCACGCCATGTGACGCCCTGACCCACTTCAGGACTCTGCAGAGTCCCCACCAGCGAGAAGGTTCTCACCAGATGCAGCCCCTCAACCTTGGACTTCTCAGTCTCCATAACTGTAAGAAATAAATTCTTTTTCTTTATAAATTACCTAGTTTCAGGTATTCTGTTATAGGCAACACAAAACAAACTAAGACATAGTTCTAATCCCAAAAGCGAACAGGTCATTTAAATGCTTCTGAGATTCAAGCCTATAACAGAAATATTCTATCTTGCTTTTGAAAAATACATTCCATTAAATAAATAAAACCAGGGCACTAAACACAATTCTCACCTACAATTACAAATAAAACATGTTAATCTTGTTTAAGTGATAAAATTACAAATAGAAGTTATTATAAAGCAGCAAAGGAAATCTTAAGACCCAATCAGGTCACTGCTTTTTCTATGAACTAATCTCAGAGGCACTATACTGGAAATTAAATCTTCTCAAGGAAGAGCATTCCAGTAACAAAGACATAATTTTGTTATGTTGCTACTGAAGTTTAGTATAAATGGGACAGAATCACAGTGCCATAAATGTACTGAGGGCCAAGTGTTGCATCTGCAAATTAGCGTTACACATCACTAGGAAGAAAAGAGGAAATCTCCCTTAGATCCACTGAGCGCTAGCAAATCCCAGGGATGGACTAAGATACTGTCTCCTGTGGTATAGAGCCAGCTATATTAGCCGTCTCTGGTTTGCCATTCCATAGCTTTCTTGTTCTTCAATCACTACCGCCAACGAAACACCATGGCCTGCCAACTTTGCCTCTTGATTCACATCCTCTTCATCTCCACCACCCTTCTCTACCACCTTCACTTTACCTGGACAGTTGTGCAGCCTCCTAATTAGCCTCCCTGCTCATCTTGTCTAGGATGGAAGTTCTAAAGCCCCTGCCTAAATGCACTTAGAGGGCTTCCACCTCTGCAGGAAGTGGAACCCAACTAACTTAACCCTCCTGCCTCATCTCTCTCTAGGCCCCAACTCAAGGGTTAGGCTTCAGAAATAGCATAGATCTCCTTCATGTAGTTTTATAAATGGAGTTGCTTCTGCTTGGAAAGAGCCTGTCATCCTTCCGCCTCTAACTCCAACCCTTCCTTCAAGGCTCTGCTTCAAGAGGCACAGTCTTCTCCAAAAAGCTTCTCCTGATCACTTGCCCACATTGGGCCAAAGGACTCCTCAAAAATCTACCCAGGACATTCTTTTGCCAATTTACCTGTCTGCCTTGTTTTGTTCCTTCCCACTACTTATGTTTGTAATTTTTATTTATGCATTCTGGGTACCTAACATAGTGTCCAGCTGGGCACATAGTTGGGGTAAAATAAAAGTTTTGAACTGAATTCAATGGCACTGTTACTACACCGAAGCAGACACAGGTATGGTGCGGTGATGGCCTCCTGTTCCCAGTGCTCCTCCTACTCATATTTTTAACAGGGGAAATGCTCCACAAACAGATCTTCTTATTTTCTGCGGGGCCCTACCCCAGAAATACTCTCACTATGGAAAAATATTCCTCTGGATAAGGGTGTGAGTTGGTGGGCTGGCAGTCAAGCTACTCCAGCCAAACTCCTCAGAAAAGAGTGATGCTCACTCAACAGCCACCTTCATTGCCTCCCCCAACTCCTCTCTTGAGAGCAAACACTGCCCTGAACTTTATACTTATCATTTCCTTGCTTTTATCTATAGGCATATCATATATATAATATACACACACACATATATGTGTGTATATATATACATACATATATATATATATATATATGGGATTAAAAAAACCCAGAAAACACACACCATATTCTTTCATTTAAGTTTAAATTATGCAAACCTATACAGTATGTTGTGTATTGATACATATACATACTATATATACATATATATCTTTTATTAATAAACATTAGCCATTTAAATTTCCCCCCACAAACAATATTGCTGAGAATATTATTGTATCTGTCTTGTAGTGCACATGGGCTAAAGTGTCTATAGTGGGGGCACCAGGAGGGTAGGGTATGCTCTGTGCTAGGTCATATGATATATGCTCATTTTCAACTTTATTAGCTAATGCTAAACTGATTGCAAAAGTGGTTGTACCTATTTCTACTCTTTTCAAAGGTTTTTTCACTGTGTAGCTATCTTCTTTTGGGAATGTCTTTTCATGTCTTTTGCCCATTTTTCTATTGGGTTCTTATCTTTTCCTTAATTCTTAGGATTTCTTCATATATTCTGGAACCTTGGCCTTTGTCAAATATGTGTTATAAATATGTTTTCATCTGTGCCTTTTCTTTTCCCTCTCTTTAAGGTATATTTTGATGAGCAGAAAAGTTCCCAACCCATGTCATTGATTTTGGTGTGATATTAGATATGAATATAATTTTATTTTTCCATATGAATAAAAATAGTTTCTACCCCATTTTTCAATGGGGCCATCCTTTCTTTGCTGACCGGTGGTTCTCTGTGATGTGTCCAATGTACAGATACATGTGGATGTTTTTGGCTTCTATTTGTTGTTTTGTTAGTCAATTTTCCTATCTCTCTGTTAAAACCACAGTCTTAATTACAACAGCTTTCTGATATGGTTCCATACAGCGTAAGGCAAGTCTTCCTGCCAGGTTCTTCTCCTTCAGAACTGTCTTAGTTTTGCCCTCTTCCTCCTACCTCTTGCAATTCCATGCACATTTTAGAATCAGATTGCCAGATTTAATGGAAACCAATTTCAATTTCCTATTAATAAAATGATATTGAGTATTCCTATTCATGAGCATTGTATATAGCTCCATTTATTTAAGTGTTTTAAAATATCTTTTGGTAGGGTTTTATAATTTTCTCTATTAAGGCTTTATACGTTTTTTTAGATTTATTCTTAAATATTTTATATTTTTGTTGCTTTTAAAATAATATTTTTTAAAAAATACAAACGTTTAAATTCAAGCAATTTAAGAAAAGATATTTTTGAATAAAATGATGTTTCCATCCAATGGAATGGATGTTTCCATTCCATTTTAACAAATAACATTAATCCATAAGTTATACTTTAATCTGGTAACATATAAAGTTAAATTAATAGATTTTCTAAATTCAAACCAACCTCGAATTCCTGTACATAGAGTACTTTTATATATTACTAGAATTTGGCTTGCTAATTTTTTCTTTTAGGATTATTTTTCATCATATTCATAAATGAGATTGGTCTCTAATATTTTCTTATACTGTCCTTACCTTGTTTTGGTGTCAAGTTTATACTAGCCTTATAAAAATTAGTTGTGGAACAATCTCTACTTTTCTCTGGTAGAATCTGTGTAGTGTTGAAAATATCTGTTCCTCAAATGTTTGTTAGAGCTCACACAGAAAAACCATTTGGGCTTGGTTTTTACCCCTACCTCCAGGAAAACTTTTAACTACTGATTAGATTTCTTTAGTGACTATTTGGCAAATATGACCTTTTCTTTCTCCTTTGTCTATTTTTGCTTGAAAAGAATGTGTTTTTTCTAGTTGGATGCAGTGTTCTCTATCTGTCCTTTGGACCATGCCTGTTAATTGTTTTTCAAATCTACATCCTAATTTCCCATCTTTCTCTCCATTGACAGTTAATCTGTCAATTATTAAAAGAGATGTGTTTTTAAAATCTCCTATAATAGTAGACTTTATAGATCTGTCTTTTTATTTTTTTATTTAAATATTTTTTGCTCCATATGTTTTTGATGTACAAATTTATAATTTTTATAAGTTTACAGTTATTATACCTGCCTGATAAATTGCACCTTTTATCATTATATAGTAACTAGTAGTGGATATGCCTCTCCTAATATCTCTTATATTTTCCATCTATTTGTCTCTGTGCTGTATTCCAGGTTATTACTTCATATTTATTTCTCAATTCCCTAATTCTTTCTGCAACTGTCTTATCACCTATTTAATGCATATATTAAGTTTCTTGTTTTAATTATTATATGTCTCAGTTCTAGGGGTTCTATTTAGTTCCTTGTTAAATCTGTTTGATTATTTTTGAAACTCTCTTGTTTCTTAGTCATACTTTCAATAACCCGCACTTAGTAGGCCCATTATATTTTGAATGAATTTCTTTAAGCACACTTATTTTACATTCTGTATCTCACAATTTTAATATATATAACCTCTGTGGGTATGATTATACCGCTTGTTTCTACTAACTGTGTTTATCTTGCCTCTTCCTTTTTGATTGGGAGCTTATGTTCTTTGAAACTTTATTTATATAGATTCTTAAAGCTCAAATTAAGATGCATTCTTCCAGTGAAGATCTGTGTTTTCATCTGTCAGGTCCTGTGGGCACTATCAACTTGGAAACTTCAAACAAAATTCTTGACCGTTTTTTGGGACAGTCAAGTAGCATATACTCTAACCCCAAATTCATATGTGGGCTGGTTTTTGGTTAGAAATTCTCATCAGAGACTATCCTTCCCTTTACCAAAAGCCAAGGCAAAACCAGCTAATTTTCATTATTATCTCCAGGTTTCCTTGACTCAGTCCTTAATATCACCCCTCTTGTTTTTTTTCAGAATTTTTCCATTCCATTCATGCTGATCTCAGCCTTGCAGGGCAGTGATGTGTCCCAGCATGTGGGTGAGTTGGTGATGCCCCAGCATCTGACTCTGGATCATCACCAGCTCTGCTTCTGTTTATCTATTTGGCTGTTGAAGTCTCTCTACACTCTTGTTAATGTTGTCTCAGTTTCTAAATTGGGTGTTTTTTGTTGGTGGTGCTGTACAGGACCACTTTTATGGAACCCAAGACTTTGTTAACAAAACAACAACGTAAAATCTTCCATAAAATAAATGTAATTGGAAAACTTAATTTGAGAAACACGTTTAGAGCCATTAAACTCTAAAATATTAATGACATAAATAGGTGCTACTTACGCAGGTGGACTATCACCACAATACTTTCCAATTCTTTTAGCATCATTGACTTCCCCACCGTTAAACACAGCCACATAGTCATATCGGCAGTAGTTATCTCGCTCAACATCAAACTTCTCAAACTTTAATTCTATAAGCTTTAGAGAAAGCAAAACATTAGAAGTGTCAAAATGGTATAGTTGAATAACCTCAAATGGAATTCTTCCTCTCCCTAGATTTATAGAGTATCATAATTTTCCTTTGTAAAAAATGTGTTCTTTCTGTATAAATGATTTTTTTCTTGTTACATATTTCTTATTTAGTTAACAAAATTGTGATATTCTTTTGCTTCCATTTGTAATCATTCCAAAAGAATGATTCCTTTCAAACTCAGATCAACCCTAGTTAGGATCTTAAACTTATAGATACAAAAGTATGGGAACACTATGTAACTCTAGCAACCTACATTAAGACTGTAATTGGTTCTGGAGATCTACTTTGCCCCATAATAACTATAGTTGATAATAATGAATAATATACTTGAAAATTGTTAAGGCAATAAATTTTCACCACACACACACACACACACACACACACACATATAACTATGTGAGGTGATGGATATGTTAGCTTGACTGTGGTAATAATTTCAAAATATATACATATATCAAAACACTAAGTTGTACACTGTAAATAGATACACTTTTTAGTTGTCAACTGGTATGGTTTGGATGTTTGGCCCCTCCAACTCTCACGCTGAAATCTGATCTCCAGTGTTGGAGGTGGGGCCTACTGGGAGTGTTTGGGTCATGGGGGCTGATGCCTCAAGAATGCCTGGGTGCCCTCTCTGTGGTGATGAGTGAATTCTTGCTTAATTAGTTCATGTGAGAGCTGGTTGTTTAATTGAGTGTGGCACCTCTTCTTCTCGCTCGCTCCCCCTCTTGCCATGTGACACACCTCCTACCCCTTTGCCTTCTGTCTTGATTGGAAGCTCCCTGAAGCCCTCACCAGAAGCAGATGCTAGCACCAGGCTTCTTGTACAGTTTGCAGAACTGTGAGCCAAATAAACCTCTTTTCTTTATAAATTACCCAGCCTCAAGTATTTTCTTGGTAGCAACACAAAATGGACTAACACATCAACTATATCTCAATAAAGCTGGGGAAAAGAGAAAAATATAGAGAAAAAAAGACTGTAATTGGATAATTGGGTGTGTGTTGGAGTGGGAAAGGGGGGGGCTACATACCAACTTCATTCTTCTCTACAATACTACTAGAAATAAAAAGTATTAATAGGGATCAAGATGGCTGATACAGGTAGTATGTGCCTCATCTGAGGAGAGAAACGATAATAGTAAGCAGATAGTCACACTTTGAACAGATATTCTAGGAGAGGAGAGTAGGATTCACCAGAGGAGAGACCAGAAGCACCAAAAGTAAGGAGAGGGGTCAAGGCAGCTTGCCAGGCCAGGGAACCTAGATACCTGGGACCTAAAAAGGGAGAGGGGACACCAGGCACTCCCAAGTACCCCTGGGAAGGTCTCCACCATTCTGCTGCAGGCTGCAATTGAGACTGAGATGTGAGCAGACTGCACTCCCCATAGCTGCCTGCCCACACTGCTTGTCTAGGAGGGGCCCTACACTCTCTGATCACAGGTTTAAGGCACCATTCTGAGAGTTTAATGCTGACCTGCGCCATGCCCTTGGCCCAAGTTCCAGCTGACACAGCAAGTAGCTGCCACCTGACCAAGGATGGACAGGGAAACCACACTCTCCTTGCATACTTAGGACAATACCCACTGCCCTACAACAGGCTGTTGGGAGACCAAGATGTGAGTGGATTGCACTCCCCACACCTTCTTACCCACACTGCTTGCCTGAGACAGGCCCCTCCCTCTCTGGCCTCATGCCCAAGGTGCTATTTTCAGAGTTTAACACTGGGCTGTGCCCCACCCTCAGGACAAGTTCAAGGCAATGCAGCTATAGCTGCCACCCAGCCAGAGGGAGAGAGGAGACCAAGCTCTTCTAAGCATACTTAGGCTAAAACCCACTGCCCTGCTACAGGTGGCTGTGGGACTGGAGACAAGCCCGTCCAACCCATTGCAGCTACCAGCAGCATCAACATGGACCATGCAGATCCCATCAGGTTGCTCTCACACTGCCACTGCCATCACTCCTGCCCAGGAACCTGAAACCCCACCCGTAAATCTGGCCCACTGCTCCCACTATTAGCTTCTGAACAAGCTGCCTGGAGGCCAGAGAATTGGCTCTCCATGACCCACTAACACTGGGGTCAGCATAAGCTGCTCTAGGGCTAAAAACAGGCACATTCTACCCACTGACACTACCATTTGGGACCAAAGACTGGTCATTTGGCATCCAAGTACCCAGAAAAACACACAGGCAAACTTTGGCTTTGAACATAATTGCCACATATGTACTTATTTACCTATCTTTAAAAAAGCACCAGTGATAGGTGAATAATGGCTTATTCATACTATAAACTGTATCAAACTATTTCCTCTTTGGGTCCAGTGACTTCTCACTAGTTACTAGTGCTTTCCAGATTACTAAAATATTCAACTTTCTCTACTTAGAAATTAGTCACATAAAAACTTTTGGAGAGAAGATAAAAAATAAGATAATAAATAAGAGGAAAAAAGAAAAAGTTGTGATAAAATGTGGAGGCAATTCTTTAATAAAAGAAAATTCCCATAGACTTGCACAGAGATTATCTAGGATTTAATTTTCCCATTATATTTTTCTCCTTTGGGCAGAGCTGCCAGTAATTTTAAACACTACTATAATTAAAAACTCAATTGGCTAAAGCTAAAAATCACATTAATAAAATAAAACTCAATCTTAACTATAAATGATCAAAAGGAAGAACAATGGAAAAGAGATACTGAATTGTAATCTTCAAGGATAATTAAGTTGGAATTATTTGGTCAACTATATTTACAAATATCATAAAGAGAAAATGACCAATATAGTTTTTGAAGAACTATAGTTTTCAAGAATTACACGACGGTTTAAATGTTTCAGAAATGCAATTTTAAATGTTATTTTAAACCGTAAGATGTTCTATAGATTTAAAGAATCTTCCATTATTAAATAGATGGGCATAGTTTTCCTTTTAAAAATAAAACTGAGTTTTAGAATTATAATCAAAATGTGTGTGTGTGTGTGTGTGTGTGTGTGTGTGTATGAGCAAATCACTAACTTGCATGGTATATTTGCCTAAATAATTTTCCACAAAAAATAAATATATGACAAATAGTATTTGTGCAAGTGATATGAAAGATCAGTTTAGAAATTTTTTTTTAAAAAAACAGTATCATAATGCTTACCTCACAATGTTTGGATTTAAGTCTATAGTGTTTGTAATAATAATAATTTTATTATAGAAGGTTATTTTTAAAAGTCCACAAGTAGGTTTCATCTAGCCCTATGCCAAGTTCTGTCCCATAATTAATATCTGAAAGTGGTTCCCAGAAAGGGTAAAAATTCGTATATGTAATCGCAAATCAATAAATGCTAGAAAACTTGACCTCTGTTGATTATTTTAAAGAATAAAGTTTTTTGTAGAGGAACGTGCACAAATTTTATTTTAAACAACCAAAAACACCCTAAAGCAGACCAGCTTTTACATCAGACACCTTGTGTTTTTAAGAGATGAGGTGACTGGCTTACACTCACTGGCTTTGTTGAAGTGAAGCGCGCAGGCATTTTGATTTGGTGACTTGGATGACTATTATCAGGACATGAGGGGTTTGCTACCTGAGCAAATGGTACCCTGAAAATTTTTATCCTCCCTCTATTAGTCACTGCCCCTTATAACAGCTGCTACAGGGTTAAACAATCTTATGTGGGATTTGCTTATCATTCGTATTTTAAGAAACTGTTTTGAAAACTGTTAAATCTATGACTTTGCAAGTCAAATACTGTAAAGGGCAAATTTAATCTGGGTCTTCATGTGAAGAAATACCTGTGTCCAGCAGGCCTTTCTCTCCCTGCATCCTTAGCTCTCAAATACTCTCCACAACCAGAGGCTCTTGAGAGCTGGGCCCCTCACACTGTCTGGTAAATTCACACACACATGCTTTCTTCACATTTTCAGGGAGCCTCACCTGATTCTTCGGGGCTATAATGTGCCACACACAAGTGACTCCTGCAGGGTAATCCCGGTCTGGCCAGTTAGGGGTTTTAAAGGAGCCGGAAGGTCTGTCAAGACGTCCTCCACAATACTGATCCCCTGGAGATATTAAATATGGGGGAAAAAAACCCGCACAAGTTTATATCCTGATATAGGTCACAGCAGTACAACCATATGGAACATAAGGAATGTGGAACATTTAGTGACAGTATAGTAAACAATGGCAGAGGCAGAAACTCTTACATTTTCTCTTAAAAAATGGTTACATGCATAATCTGCTCCATACACACACACACACAAAATGAATGATCTCTATGTTAGCTCACATATTACATCAACACAAGACAGGGAAGAAGAAGTAGAGTCAGAGGCAGGGCCTCTTTTATTTTTTTTCTTTCTTTTATTTTTTTCTCCTTAACTTTTTATTTGTTTTAATTTCAAAAAATGTAGGGGGTACAAGTAGTTTTTGTTATGTGGATGAATTGTATCATGCTGAAGTCAGGGTTTTCAGTGTATCCGTCACCAGAATAGTGCACATTGTACTCAGTAGGTAGATTTTTATCCCTCTTCCCTCTCCCCTCTTCTTACTTTCCAATGTCCATTACAGCTCTTTATGATGCTATATAGCCTTATTTAGCCCCCACTTATAAGTGAGAACATGTTGTATCTGTTTTTCCATTCCTGAGATATTTCACTTAGGATAATGGTCTCCAGTTCCATCCAAGTTGCTACAAAAGACATTATTTCATTCCTTTTTATGGCTGAGTAGTACACCTTGGGGCGTGTGTGTATACACATTTTCTTTATTCACTCATCAGTTGATGGGCACTTAGGTTGGTTCCATATCTTTGCAATTTTGAATTGTGCTGTGATAAACATTTGGGTGCAGGTGTCTTTTTGATAAAAATGACTTCTTTTTTGGGAGGTAGATACCCAGCAGTGGGATTGCTGGGTCAAATAGTAGGTCTACTTTTAGTTCTTTGAAGAATCTCTGTATTGTTTTCCATAGCAGTTGTACAAGTTTATCTTTCCACCAACAGTGTATAAGCATTCTCTTTCACTGCAACCACATCAACATCTATTGTTTTTTGACTTTTTATAAGGGCCATTCTGAGAGGGGTAAAGTGGTATCTCATTGTGGTTTCAAATTGCATTTCCCTGATAATTAGTGATGTTGAACATTTTTTCACATGTTTGTTGTCCATTTGTCTATTTTCTTTTGAGAACAGTCTGTTCATATCTTTTGCCCATTTTTTGATGGGGTTATTTGGTTTTTTTCTTGCTGATTTGAGTACTTTGTATAATAAACTCTGGATATTGGCCCTTTGTTGGATACATAGTTTGTGAATATTTTCTCTCATTCTGTAGGTTGTCTATTCACTTTGTTGATTACTTCCTTTGATGTACAGAAACTTTTTAGTTCAATTAAATCCCATTTATTTTTATTGTTGCTGTATTTGCCTTTGGGGTTTACTAATAAACTCTTTGCCTAGGCCAATGCCTAGAAGAGTTTTTCCTATGTTTTATTCCAGAATTTTTGTGGTTTCAGGTCTTACATTTAAGTCTTTCATCCATTTTGAGTTAATTTTTGTACATAGAGGGATCCAGTTTCATTCTTCTGTATGTGGCTATCCAATTTTCCCAGCATCATTTATTGAATAGGGCATCCTTTCTCCAGTGTATGTTTTTGTCAGCTTTGTCAAAAATCAGTTGGTCATAGCCATATGGTTCTATTTCTGGATTCTCTATTTGTTCCATTGTTCTATGTGTCTACCTTTATACCAGTACCATGCTGTTTTAGTTACTACTGTTTTGTAGTATAATTTGAAGTTGGTAATATGATGCCTTCTAGATTTGTTCTTTTTGCTTAGGATTGCTTTGGCTCTTTTGGGTCTTTTTGGTTCCATATGAAGTTTTAGGATTATTTTTTCTAGATTTGTGAGAAATGTCATTGGAATTTTGATGGGAATTGCATTGAATCTGTGTTGTACTATAGCCCAAGCCAAGAGCAGATTAGGAAGTGCTCTCAGGTGAAAGGCTGAAAACTTACAAATATTGCCCACTGCACTTACCTTTCAAGGGTAGAGGTTTCTACCCTTGGGGGCTCACATGTACTGAACATGAAAATATCCCAAGACACAGTGTTAAGTAAAAAGAAAAAGTTGTAAAATAATCTGAATGTATAATTTCACTAATATTTTTTAAAAGCTATTGTGAAAGCTCATAAATATAAATAAGCATACCTAGAAAGGTAGGGGAGCCACTGGCCATGGCTATTTCTGGATAGGGGACTACAATGGGTGGAAGGGGTATATTTGTATATCTGTATGTGCATTTATATATGTAAGCTCCACATTTTTAGTCCATGAATTTCCATATTTGGATTTTTATAAGAATATATATGGACTTAAATAAAAAAGGCTGATCTTTTAATGTCTTTTGACGGTTGTATAGCATTCACTAGCTCTCTGAGAAGAACTACTCTTAAGGTTTAGATTGAAGGAGTAAATATATATAAAGTGCCAAAAACAGTGCCTGACACACAGTAGGCATTCAATAACTGTGAACTGTCATTATTGTTGTGATTGCCATTATATGGAAACAATACCTCTTTCATTTGGTTCAGCAGCAGAGAACATGGCCATGAAGCCATTCCCAGCTGTGTTGGCATCAGAAATCATCTGCACCATCATCTTGTTGCTACTGGACACAAGGGCTCCAGGTCGGAACGTGCCGCAGAAGCGCCCAATGCGCTGGCCACTGGAGTGGCCATTGTACACATCTACAAAGTCATAGCGGCAAAGGTTTTCACTCTCAAGGTCGATGAATCGGAAATTAAGAACGACTACTTTTCCTTCGGGAACCTGCCGAGAAAAGAATCAATTAGAAAACTATGTCATGAAAACAATGTCTGAAGCCTTTATCTAGCCTATTACTAAAGTGAGCAGATAAAATTATAATATCCAAGATGATGCTTTTTCATCTTTCAATTCTGAACTAAGCCAAGGAAAGTGTGAGTCTTTATTCTCTTTTCGACAAATTCCACAGTTCTCTAGGGTACACAATCTTATTCCTTAAGAATTTATCTCAATGAAGCTACAAAATATTAGATCAGTCTTACTAATTGGTAAGTCATTCTTTACAAAGAATACCCGTTTTAACTGGACCTTGGCACATATCTGCATGTTCTAAAACACTATGGCACCCATAGATATTGCTTAGCAAAGAAACATTCTAAAATATCATGTTTTACAAATAATACAATAGGGCAACCTGTATTTAGAATGTTTCTTTGAAGTTCAAAATGAAAGGTTTATATGGCAATTGTGCAGTTAATTTACAGATAATCCACTTTAGGTCCTGAAAAATCTGGATCAACTATTTATATTGATTAAATTAACTGAGTGATTGTTGAATCATCTCTTCTTAAAGTCACTGAGTTTTTTATTTGTTTTCCAGGTAAAGACTATATACCAGGAAGTCTTGAAACATAAAGCACTAATGATGAAAAATCTAAGGTTTCACTTTCTCATATTATTTTCTTCACCATAATTTCCCCTGATATAATTCTTATGATGCTTCCTTTATTGTTCCCTGATTAGGTACCAAAAAAAAGGCTACAAAAGCATTTGGTAGGATTCTCAGGTTTCAAAAGCCCCATTTCTTTCCCAGTTCATACCACCTTTTAACTTCTTCATTCAAGTTGTTCAGTCATAAAGTCTTGATCATATTTTTTACCCTTTCAACTAGATAAGGTCTCTATCGAATAGTATAAAAATTTCATTCTGTAAATACTTATATGTGATGAAAATCAGTGGTTAAAAAAAACACAGACACAAAACCAAAACTGTTTGATTTGTACTCATCTTAATTAACTATTTCAGACTCAAGGGTCAATAGATGCTTTAACCATCAGTATAGTTTCTTCATGTTGTGAGTTCAGCGCCATACATTTTTTTCCTATGACAAAATGAAGTGCTTTTGGTGTTATTTGTTTTTTGTGTCAAACACATACACACATCTTATGGTAGAAACTGTAATGGGGTAGTCCCAAAAAGAGGGATATTTTGGCTTTGTCATGGTTGCATTCTAACTAAAAGAAGTTTATCTGAATGGTGTGAATATCAGAAGCTCCAAAGCCACAGCCTAAGAAGCTGATAGCAGAAATAGCAATTTAATTTTTAAACATTATCCCTGAGATTTCTGTTACAAAATTTCCCTGTTTCTTGCTTCTTTTGTTTTTTGTTTTGCATGCAACCTATATTTGTCCCATGGTGAGAAAGTTACCAAACTATGATGTTACATCTGTAATCTTAAATACAAGCAAGCTCTTTATGAATCACTGAAAAAATCCCTAGCCATGAAAACAATTTCAAAGTAGATTAATTTGTTCTGTCTTTGCATGAATAATGACTATTTATATAACTTACACAAATTTATGTATAGAGTAATTCAAACCTATGAAACTTGGTGAAATCCCCTACAGAGTGAATATAGATAAAAAAAGGGAAGAGGTCTTAGGATAGAGCCCTGGAACATTCCAATGTCATCAGGTTTGTGAGATGAGGTCAAACCACAGTGGAGATTGAGTGAGTAAGTAGGAGGCAACCAAAAGTGTGTGGTGTCCAGAAGCCAAGTGAAGAAAGTATGCCAAGGAGGAAGGAAGGGTCAACAGAGTTAAGTGCTGCTGCTGAGCTGAGGAAGATGCAGACTAAGAAAGACCACTGCATTTAGCAACACAGAAGGCTAGCCACCAGAGGACACTGGTAACTCTGACAAAGCTGTTTTGGTGGTGCAGTAGAGACAAAATCTGGTAAGAGAAGGATCAGGAGAAAATGGGGTGAATGAAATTAGTGAAAATGAATATAGACAAGCCTTTCAAGGAGTTTTGCTGTGAAGATGAACAGAGTAATACGGGGGTCGCTGGAAGGGGAGAAGAGGTCAAGAAAGGGGACAAGGTGGGCTATACTAAGGCATGTGTGCATGCTCATGGGAATGATTCTATAGCGAGAGCAAAACTGATGTAGTAAGAGAGAAGGAGAACTGCTGGAGAGATGTCCTTGAGCAGGCCACGGGGGATCTGATCTAAGGCACAGACGGAGGAGTTGGCCTTAGCAGAAGCGTGGATGGTTCTGCCCAGTGAGAGGGGGAAAGGCAGATGCAGGTAGGTTAGTAGATGATGGTCGGAGCATATGGAAATTTTTCTGATTGCTCTTTTTTTTCTTGGTGAAATAGGAAACAAGGTCATCAGCAGCAAGTGTGGAAGGGAGAAGAGCTATTGGGAGTTTGAGAACAGAGGAGGTGTCGAATGGATTAAGAAAAAGTTAACAGGACTACCAAGAGTGTTGAATGAAATGAATTAAAACTAAGACCTCTCTGCATGGAAGTAGTATTCGTTTTTGTTTGTGGTTTTTTTTCCCCAGCCATATTCAGCTCCTGGGGTGGAGGTACAGGGCACGTGGACAGCTGGATTTAAACAGTTGGGGGGGTTTCCAAGTGAGGACTGTGGATAGAGAGAGGGGCAAGAGAGTTGAAGATGTAGGCAAGAGAGTGACCTTAACGATCCACCGTGGAATCCAAACTGGGTAAGGATGGAAATCAGGACTCAGTGGGGTGAGGCAGTAACAACCTAGCCTGTATCCTGGTGGAGGCGAGGATAAAATAACAGTGCAAATGGGAGGCTAAGGAACAATAGAGAAGTTCATTGGAGGAGAAGAGATTAAAGTTCCAAGAGAACCATCCACATAGATATTGCAGTTGCAGTGAATTATGACAAGGAAGAGTGGTGAAGAAAATGACAGTGAGCCAGGAGCTAAAATTAGCAACAAATGAGGAAGAAAGTCCGGGGCTCTTTGGATGACTCAACAAGAAGGGGTACAGGGCAGCATAGTCTTGTTTCACTGCTAAGTTCTCGGTTCTTTGACACTACTTATTTTGACACTGCAAAATTTTGTTGACTCTGTCCTGCAGTCAGGTGTTGAAATGAACTGCAGGCCTTGGATGCTCATTCCCAGTGGAATAAATCATTTTGTTCCCCAAAGTTATTTGCCTGCTCCCACTGCAATGAAAAGCTGAAGTTTCTCTGAGAATGAGACACAGATATGTTCAGCAATAGAAACCGGGTTACATCATTGCAATTTGGAACACATGTTGATCCCAACAACCCTAGCAAAAGTTCTTTGGAAAGAAGGATGCAGAGGTGATCTGTACCAGTGTGAGTCTCCTGTAACCAGAGACAAATGTCATCTTGCACCAAAGGCCAAAGAAAAATTCTATTGCAAATGAGATGCGTACTGCTGTGAGCCTTTCAACACAACATCTGCTCTTCAGTTTTTGTATGAATGATCAAGATGGTCTGATGCCCTGTGATGCAAACTTTGATAAGAGCTCCCAGCTGTCATTCTAAAGAAAACATTGGAAAACATATTCTCTGAAGATGACCCTTCGACTTGAACAATCTACAGTCTGTAACCTTGATTTTTCTTTGTTAAGGATATAAAAAAATACAGAAAGATTCATAGAATAATATAACAAACACCTGGATACCAACCATCTAGAACTGACGTTTTTTAACATTTTGTCAAACAATTTTTAAAGTCTCCTTTAATAAAATAAATGAAACATTTCAGATAAAAATGAAGTTTCCTTTGTCCCCATCCCAGGCTCTTTTCTCCCTCCTTGCTCAGATGCAACCACTGTCACAAATCCAGTGGGTTTCCTTTCATGCCATTCAACGTATGTATATGAATCCATGCAAAACACATGGTGGTGTTTTTGTGTCTGTTTTAAAAATTACTGAAAATGGGATAACGCTATACATACCACTCTACAACCTGGGAGTCCTTGGATTTTATGGCTAAGGAAGAAGAGAAGAGGGAAAAGTAAAGATGAAAAGACACAAGGCCTTCATAAGCTATTCTTTCTGCCTGTTGATCCCAACAACCCTAGCAAAAGTTCTTTGGAAAGAAGGATGCAGAGGTGAACACTTCCCAACTTCTGCACTTCTCTCCTCACTCATGCTTAGGGTCTCAGTTTCAAGGTCACTTCTTCCTGGAGGCACGCCTAGACACACCCCAACGCTGCCAGATGGATTCTGCCCAATTAGCAGCCCACCCCTCAGGTGTGCGGGGGTGGGATGGCTCGGCCCACTTACTCCGTTATGCAGATGGAGCTCTAGGAGGCAAGGATCCCTCCCGCCCTGTCCACTGCTGCATCCCCAGCTTCTGGCAGAGTTTATGGCCCCAAGTGGAAGCTCAACATCAAGACTATTTGTTAAATGAATGAATCCATTAGGTACTCAATGAAACACCAGCTTCTCTGTACACATCACGGACAAGGAACCGACGGGTGGCTCTACCCCTTTCATTCTAATATTTCCTACCTCTCCTGGCAGCAGAACTCCAAAAGGCCACTCTCCTTTCTAAGTCATGCTTTACAAAAAGAAGAGACATACCTGCTTGGAAACTTTGTATTTCAAATCTCCTGTAAACGCTAACACTTAATGCAGAAGCTCAATTGAGACACTTTTTTGGTGGTGACGAGATAAAGCTACTGCTTTGTGAGATTTTATTGACCAGGGGATTCATTATCTGCCTGTAGAAAAACAATTCGATGTTTGTGTTTTTTTCCTTTCAACAGCCAAGTCCTGTGTGGGCCAAAGCCTAGCGCCGCAAGAGTGACCTCAGCTCACCCCACAGCCCCTGGGATGTCCTCACTGTCACAGGCAGGCGTGCCAAGTCTTTCGATGCTGGGGCTCCTGCCAGCACACAGAGGAGCTGCATTTTAAGCTGATGGTTTGCATTTTCAGGATACTATGAGCAAAATGCAAATATGAGGCCAGCTTCTTTTGTGTGGAGGAGTAAGTTGCTGTAGAAATGGTAAGGCTGCTTTGTGTCTGCAGCCTTTCCTCCCCCAACGCATCATTTACTACTTTGAGCATAAAGATCTGTTTTTGTAGCATGCCTGATATTTTAAAAACCCGTCGTTTTAATCTTCTAAGATTTCCTTCTACCACAAATAGATTTTTGGGAAAGTGTGTTCTCAAATGCAGACCACAATTTATTTACACAAAGCTGAAAGGCACAGCCACTCAGTGTCCCCTCTCACAGGTGCCCCCAAAGGTAATCCAGAAACATCTATAGATAAATTATGTACAAATATTTGACTATCTTTTGAAAGGGGGATAAACCATAAGCTTACAAGACCTTATTCATCTACATTCTGTGTGTATTTCAATACTATTCTTTTAAAAAGGAAATCCTATATATAAACATATATTTAGATTATGTTTAGAAATAACGTGATGTTTTGAACATTTTCTTTTGTTGTTGGGGATTTCACCAAAAAAGCTTTACCCCTCGATGTCTAGAAGGAGTGAGGAAACCCCCATTCACCTCGAGTTCAGCCCAAAGGCACCAGTGGAGGTGGAGTTAACATTCCCCTGCTGAAAACCACCCAAAACTTTTCCACTGCGCTTGGAATAAAATCCTCACCTTAATTATAGTGCACACATTTAGGTCGTGTACATGAGGTTCCAGGTATTTTCTAAGCACTACACATATATTATTTCATTTAATCCCTTACAGTAACCCTATGAAGTTGATACTGTTATTACACTAGTTTTACAGTTTATAGGTGAAGAAACTGAGGCACAGAGAGGTTAAGACCCTGCATGATATGGTCTCTCTCTCTCATCTTTCCCCTTCATACCACAGTTTGGCTTTCATGCCAGTCACTTTTCTAGTCAAGGAACCTTCCATGCTGATTTCCACCACAGGGCCTTTGCACAGTCTGGCCCCTCTGCTCAGCACACCCTTCTCCTTGATATTCATGTTTGTCTCCAACTCATCAGCTCAAGTGTCACCTTCTCAGAGAGGCCTATCCTGAGCCCCTCGGTCATTTTGATCACATAGCCATATTATTTCTTCAAAGATTATTTATCATCTAGTGAGCAGGGTTTGTCTGTAGCTATTCCAATGCTTGGCTACCACAGGTGCTCAAAACATATCTGTTGAATAAATGATTGGGATCCTTATGATCTTTTAAAAAAAAACAGTGCAGGCCACAACTCCTACCACTAGTACATACATTTATATAATAATGTAAACTCACAAGTACAGGGCAAGCATTATTAACAACCTTATGGGGAGGAAGAAACAGCACAGAGTGGTTATGACTTGCCTAAGGCCACCCAGCAATCAGTGGCAGAGCCCAGGTCACTTGACTTCTCCCTCCCTGTGTTTTCCATGACCTGACAGTGGCAGAGACTGCGGAGATGCTCCTGAATCTCATTTCCTCTTTGAGGCACACAGGGAGCCAACATTTCCCAGCCTCCCTTGCAGTTAGGTTGGGGTCATGTGACTGGGTCCTGGTCAACGGAATGGAAGTGGAAGTGATGTACGCACCTCCAGGCCCAGCCATAAAACATCTCAGCAATCCCTTTGGAGTTTTCTTTTTGCTCTAAGGAGGGGATTCAGTGGAGGAAACAAGGAGGCTCTAGGAGACAGCAAAGCCACACAGGAGAAGTTGATGCTTGAGGGAGAGCTGCCCATGACGGCCATCAACTGCACTAGACTGTGAAGTGAGCGAGAAATAACCATTTGTTAGGTCAGGCCACTGAGATGGGGGTTGTTAGAGCTGCTCTGCACTTTGTGTTAATTACCCTAACTAACAAATGGACAGTGACATTTATCAGTTGTCCTTACCCAGCACCTCTGTGACAGGCAACTGTGGAGACATCTTGGTTGTTTGGGGCACCTGTGAGTTCTCTGTGAATCAACAGGATGATGTGGCCATAGAAGCAGCTGACACAATCTCAGGCTCTCTTTGCTGAACTATAGACTGCTTGGAGTGTACTTGGTGAGCTGAATTTGGTTCGAGGTACCTCACTGTAGAGGGGACATGGACAATTTGGAGCAAGCACAAAAGAGAGAAAATTCAGAATCCCTGGGGCAAATGCTGCAATTTCCACGGCCCCTGCAAAAGTACACCCGGGCCCCACAGCACCAGTATCATTACCTTCTGCCTCCTTCATCTGTGGCTGGTCAGCTGGGGTGAGAGGCGACTCACAGTCACTAGTACATTTTTTTTTAGTTAAAAACTTTTTTAAAAAACCATTTTATTTCACTGTGATGCCTACAAATTAGTCTTTTATTGTATTTACATAGATGGGGTCTCACAATATTGCCCAGACTAGTCTTGAACTCCTTGGCCTCAGGCAAGCCTCTCACCCCAGCTCCCAGGGTGCTGGGATTACAGGTGTGAGCCACCACACCCAGCCTGCCACTAGTACTTTTTGAGCTGGGAAAAGAAATGGGTCTTTTGACTGAAGACCAATTCAGATGGGTCTTGAAGATCTCATCTTCAAGCCCATAGATGGGCCGTGAGATGAACGAGAGACAGGGCTTCAGGTTACGCCTCTGTTGCAAATGCTGCCTAAGCGTGAAGAAGAAAATGTCAGAGAGGAGATGGTGGCTGTGGCCAGGCCCTTCGGCACCGTGAGGGTGATTGAACTCAAGTCTGCCCAGAGGAAACTCAGCGAGGAAAAATGTGAAGGAACAACACAGCAGAACTCAGAGTAATGTGAATGCTAAGGCAGTTACAAACAGGATAGGGAAACAGGCAACTGTGCAAAGAGCTACTGGGTTAGGTTGTGGCTGGACAAAGAGATAAAGTTGAAATGAAGAGGATTCCTTTTCACGGATGTGCATCGTCTGGTTTTCCTGTGGCTAATGATACCACTGGGACCCTACTGTGCGTGTAAGTGGTGGCAAATCTCCTGAGCAAGTTATGTCTTCAGCATCCACTTTCTTGAGAACTGGAAATTCACTACTTAGTTTTTCTTTAAATATAAGCTTTCTTTTTAGCTGTTTACTCCAAAATAAAACAGCATTACCAAACAATAAAATAAAGAGCTGTAGATACATACCAAGCAATAATTCAAAAATACTCTAGCAAGAGCATTCAGACTATTCTACATGCTCTACAGCAAGACAGCCTCCATTTCCCAACATGTATTTCCCGTGCAATGAACCCGTACTTTCCCATGTTTCCCACAGAACCAGACAAGTGGTAGCCTGGTAGCTTTGTGTGTCTCACCAGGCACGGCACCAAGCATAGCACTGGCACCTCATGTGACTGACATGAGCAGCAGCATTGAATACTTGTCCCGCCAACACCTGGAACTGGAAGGAGTAGCTGCACCTAGTGGCTAAAGCCCACGCTGTTTCATGTGATTGGTGTGTGCCCTGTGTGCTATCCTTGAAAGGTGCCAGTTGTGTCAGGAAAGGGCCAGGAAAGGGAGACGGGTTATCACTGGCTGTCTTTCATGTTTACAGGTTGAAGAGAGGACTCCGGGCACTGCATGTGTGTGTGGTACACTTCTAGACAAGACAACCACAGCAGGTGGAAGTACAAAGCTCTACCAAACCGGTCCTACATTACTTCAAAGCAACTATTAAAAGTAATACTTCTTTTGAAACAATGAAAAATCCATGACAAAGAGTAAATTCTATGAGAAGCCCAGGACGACAGGTACATATCAGAACTGTCCAGGACAAATGAGGACATGTGGCCACCCTGGCCATAGGGCATCTCGGCCTCTCCTCCAATGTGTGAAACTGCCCCTCTGGATCCCAACAACCATAGGCTGGATGAGTGAACAGCTGTTGAATGAATAAAAGGATAAAAGAATAACAGAATAGCTTCCTATTACCTGCAGAATAAAGTCCAAACTCCTTAGAACAATGGGGTGCAAGGCCCACCCCAGGCTGACGTTCTGATCTCATCCACTCCCTAGCCCTTTGTGTCTTGGGTATCAATCTACCTGTCCTCAAACATACCTAACCACCTCTTGAGGTCACATGTACATTCCCTGTTGGGAATATTCTTTCTTTCCATCTCAGACCATTAACTTCCACCCCAATTTCAAACTTGGGGTGAAAAACACCTTCTCTAGGAACCTACTTCCCCTGCCCAATGCCCAGACCGGGGAGATGTTATCATCCCTCTTTCATCTCCCAGAGCCAGAGCCCAGTGTTCCCTCTCTCCTTTGGTGGCTTCCCCGGCACTCACGGGTCTCGCAGGTATCTGCCGTGTGTACTTTGCTCGCAGTGGACTGTCAACCTTGCACAGGCAGGATTGTTCTATTCTGCTTCATCTGTGTCTGAGTAACTGAACCCACATGAAGCTGGGGCCCGACATCCAAAAAGTGCAATGAAGGTGAGGATGGAGATGGAGAAAAGTTTCCTATCTTCATTGCATATATTTTGGTCTCAGATCTGTGAACAGTTTTGGGATTTTCCGTGCCATTTGATTATTTGTTCTGCAAATGAACAAGTATTCAAATATCAGCTGCCAGCACAGCAACATATATGTCAAGCTAGGATAAAACATAAACTCCAAGAGTCTATCTGACCTGACAGTGCCTCTCTGGGGCAATTTGGGGCCCTACTAAGACATGTGAGAGGTGACACCAAAAATTTGTTAATATGCCTGTAGTCTGCTTTGTTATAATCTCTCAATCCATGTATACAGGACTATAATGCTTTTAAAATAAGGATCTTAATTTCTTTTTCTTAGTTGTGTTTCATGATAAAAGATTGCAGATAAAAATCAAATCTAGCCAATTTCTTTACATCTTCAAAAAATGATAGATCTAAAGTCTCGTGATGGAAAAGAATTTTTTTAAAAAAGAAACAACAAAAAATGGAATAAAATGTTTAAATCATCTCAGGATATTCTTTCAATTCTTCATAAGTTGTCAACATAACATAATGGGTGGAGATTCTTGTAGAAAAAGCACCCTTATTCTAACAGCCATTCTTAAGGGTAACAGATACAAAAACCAGGGGAGCCTCTTGCTAGCTCAGGGCCTTTTTGTCATACGGCACCCATGTTTTCTACTTAATGACACATGAGTATAATTTTTTTTTTCAAAAAGTTTATAAGATAGAGCTGATTTCTATGCAATGACCCAAGGGGAAAAACCTGAAATGACATTTTTAAGAAAATACCTCTGTAATCTAGAATTTCATCTGATAAATCTGTTCATGGGTCAGGAACACAAAATTATACTGATATTTTGCTAGGAATGAAACAAAAAGCCCTCCCCTTCTGGGATGAGAGAAATCACAGGAAGGTAAAAAGCACACTTCAAAGAGAACAGATGTAAACGTGAGCATCCAACGTTCTCCTAAACGGGTAAAAAGCAGGGTTTACGTGATAGCATTAGTTTGCTACAAGAGAGAACTAAGATTGTTTTCCAACCCATTTTTTATTTTTTTAAAAAATTTTTTTTCAATCCATTTTTTAATCAAAAACTGTGTGCCCATAGTTTATAATCTAAAATAGCACTGCACAGTTTTCTGGGAATTATAGTCCCTGTCCTCTTTCCACCCCTGATGTCTACTCCTCAGAGGCAAATGGTTTAGCTCTTTCGGCTATTTTGTCTGGAATATACCTCCTTTCTTAATATAGTGCATGCTTGTGCTGCTATGTCTTGATTTATCCCTTTCAAACTTTGCCTCTTTGCTTCCTATTATTTCCCCTATTCCTCCATTAAAATTCTGGTTAAATCAATATTCAAGATTTTTGTAACTACATAAATATTCACTGCTAAGCTAAATTGTTACATTTCTTGTACAGTTTTTTGTTTTTCCTAGGGCTAATAATTGCCTTGTTCCCTAAGTATGCTTAGTTTTCTATATGCCTATCACTAACTCCCCTCAATAATGGCCAGGCCCCGGTGTCCTATGGGTTCCATTTTCTTCTTGGAAACATCCAATCTAGAGCCCTCCATCCTCCTGCGCTCTCGCTACCCAGTCTCCACTGGCTACTCCAAGGCCTGCTGCACAGTTGGTAGACTGGGACTTGGCTTCCTCACCAATTCAGGAACCCCACCTCCACCTCCCAGGGCACCTATGTCTTTTTCTTTCTTTATTCCCTCATTTTGTTGGAGTTCATCCTCTTGTAAATCTCCTTACAAAGGGTATACAGAGATAAAAAGTTTAAGATCGTGCATATCTAAAAATGTCTTCATTCTGTGCTCACACTTGTCTGCCAGTTTGGCAGGGTATAGAATTGTAGCTTTAAAATAATTTTATCAGAACTCTAGAGGCATTCATTGCTCCAGTGCCTTCTAGCTTCCAATAGGCTGATGTTGTTCTTTTCCCTTTCTATGTGACTTCCCCCATCTAGAAGCCTGTAAGATTTTCTTGTCTAAATTTAACAAAAATGTACCTTGGTGTTTGTCTTTTTTCATTCATTGTGCTGAGTGTTAATTCTTTGATAATTCCCTCTCCTCCATATTCTCTGTTCTCTCCTTCTAGAACTCCCATTAGTCAGATTGGGACTTCCTGGATAGACACTCTAATTTTCTTATCTTTTCTCATCAATATTCTACCTCTTCTTCCTTGATTCTACTTTCTGAGTGTCTTCTTCAAGTTTATCTTCCAGCTCTAATATTAATTTTTTCATTTCTACTATCAAGTTATTAATTTATTATGCTGTTGTTTCTTTTTTGTTTCTAGTATCTTGTTTTTATTTTATGTGCCCATTATCTTTTCTTAGCTCCCTGAGGACAATAATGATAATTATTTTGACATTTTCTTCTGCTCTGCATTGCCTCTGTTTCCTTGAAGTTTTTGTTTTCCATAGGTTTGGGGCTCTACTTATTCATGTAAGAGGCTCTCCTCAAATGTCTAGGAATCCTCAACTGCCCATTCATATTCAGAACCAAGGTGAGGTTGACCAAAGCTCTGTGGCAGGGCTTATCACCACAGTGTGATGGGGACAAGCTAACTTTTTATTAGGGCTCCCAATTGTCATCATCTGTGATGGGGACAAGCTAACTTTTTATTAGGCCTCCCAATTGTCCTTTCTTGGGGTCTGTTCATTTTCTCTAAAATTGGTTCACTTTTTTCTGTAAGATTGCCTGAGGGATAAAGATCTCGCAGCAGTTTTCATGGGAGGAGTAGGGGGAGTGCAGGCAGGGGTCTCACCATTCAGTGCGCAGACTTTAACTGAATTGCCTGGTTCCAGTGCCACACCTTGGCCTGGCCTCTTCTGCTAGGCTTGTAGTTCCCAAGCACAGAGCCCTTGGGTTCCCAGAGAATAAGCCCTGCCATGATGAAGGGAGAGGGTCTGGGGAGTAGAAGGGTGACAGCCCCTTGCTGCTTGGGGCGGAGGAGGAACCAGGGAAGTAATGGCTCTTATAAAGGCTTTGAAACATAACTCAAATTTTTAACCCCAGCCACCCTGCTGCCTTCTAAGAAACCAGGTGCCTCCAACCCCTCAGCCTGTCAGGGGTTCTTGCTTCTTACGGCACCTCCCCTCCCTTCTGACAGACATGTTAGTTCTTTCTCCTTTGCTATTTCAGTCACCACTATCTGCTTTCTTATCCTCTGAAATTTTGTTGGTATCTCTCATCTATTATTAATTCCATTTTGAGCCCACTTGTCCTATGAGTTTAAACTTTTTGATTCCCTTACTGTAATTTTGGTGAGATTTTCACAGGGAGCAGAAATGAACACATGTGCTTAATTCATCATGTTTAACCAGAAGTCACTAAGGTGATTTTTATTAAGAAGTAATAAGAATGAGATGACACTGTATTTGTAGGTTATATATAAGAGTATGCTATGTATAACATTATAAAATTATGCACAATAGTATATTTAAAAAATAAAAGCCAGATCTGTTAAGAACTTATCCAATACCAAGGATTATGCTAGTTGCTATGAAAAACTCCAAAGGACTGAAAGACAGCTTTATTGCCATTTTTAATGGCTTTCTACTATTCTAATGTATACCTGTGCCATAATTTATAGAAGCAATCTCATATTTTTCTAAATTTAGCATGTTTCCAATTTTTCCTTAATATAAATAATGTGATTATGAATGTAATTATCCAAATCTTCTTGTGTTTAATGGAATATTTTTGTAGGATAAATTCCTATAAAATTCCTATCTAAGAAATGGACTTGCTAAGTCAAGGAGTATGGGCCTTTTAGATGATTATGAAACACCCTCCAAGAAAAGCTGTATTAATTCCCATTTTTCACACCCTCTCCTACATTGGATGCCTACCAAGGCTTATCAATCCGGCAGGCAAAAGAAATGACATCATTGTTGCTTTAATTTCACAGTGGGCATTTACCTGGGAAAGCTGAGTTCACCTAACGTGGCAGAGGCCAGATGGATGGTGGCAGGTAAAAGAAACTTCATCAAAGATAAGCTCCAGGTTTCAAGCCCAGCAGGCACCACCCACTGCACAAAGGCAGAGAGGAGGAAAGGTTTTGAGTTGTTCTGCTTTAAAGAGGAGTAGAGAGACAGGGGGTATAATGTTTGGTTTTGAACATGTCAAGTTTAAGATATTTGAGGCATATGTTGCAATAGCAAAAGGCAATGAGAACGCTGGTTTGAGGGGGAAAAGATTTCAAAAGGTCTAGTGTTCTTAGGAAAGAAGACATTTGATCAGATAGATGGGACGTGGAGAAAATTTTACAGGAGAAAACACAGTCTGAGGACACAGACGACTGTCTCACTCTAGCCAGATGGCTCACAAATGTGGAGCCTCAAATAGAGGGTAAGAGCGGAAGAGGGTGTGGGAAGGGCCCATGGGTGCCAGAAGCTACAACCCAAGGGCACATCCCTGGGACAGTGGCTGGGAGTGTCAACACAGGAGGCACCTTCATTATTTCCATTACCGAGTGCCCAAGCCTACCAACAACCTAGCTAATTTTGCTTACAAATTCTTTTCAAAATGAGTAAATTCTTTTCCACTCAGACTCTCCCCCAAAAAAGCTTTTCAGATAATGTAAACAGAATTAAAAACAAAAGAAAAGGAAATAAACTAGCATGCTATTTAAGAAAAACCTCAGGATTCCCAGAGGAGAGTTTAGTCAGCTGGAGAAAAGATAGTGAATCATTTTGCTCAGATGGTATGACATTTAAATTAAATATTCTGTGACAACGAGACATTTAAGAAAAATCATAAAAAGAAGACACTAGTGTTGAGGAAAACGAAGATTAGAGAGAGGCTCAGAAACAACTTACTCATCCAGACTGCATGTAACTGGCACGGATGGGTTGAAAAGTTACAGCGGGGTAGAGGTAATTATGTTCAAATGTGCCTGGCACTTCCACTATGGCATCCGGGTCTGTTCTTGTCTTCAACTACAGAGCTTAGGGTTATTCACAAAATGAGAAAACCTGAGTTTCACTAAGCATTGTCTCCTCAAAGCTCCCAGCTGCCTGAATGTTGACAAGGAGGTGTTATCTTGTGGTTTTTCAATTCAAGGAGAAGATGGTTCATAAAACTGAGAGTCCTATAATGCCACCTGCAGAAGTTCTGCTTTTTTCATTCCCCACTTGGCCACAAGTCTCAGGTAGGGTACTGTCTCCTTGATATCTCAGACTCCATGCAGACCAGAGTTTTTCAATCCTAGAATACTTTTTTTCTTAAAAAACAATAGCAACAACTTTATTGAGGTATGATTTACAAACCATACAACTCACTCAATTTTAAGTGTACATTTCAATAATTTTTAGTAAATTTATGGAGTTGTGCAACCACCATCACAATCCAATTTTAGAACATTTCTGTCACTCCAAAAAGATCTCTCAGGCCCATTTGTAGTCACTGCTCATTCCCACCCCCAGCCTCGGGCAACTGTGAATCTATTTTCTACCTCTATAGATTTGTCTTTTCTAGACATTTCATATGAATGGAATCATACAATATATGGTCTTTTGCATCTGACTTCTTCCACTTACCATAGTGTCTTTGAGGTGCATCGTGTTATATCACGAATGAGTACTACATTCCTTTTATGGCTGAATAATACTCCATTGTATGAATATACCACCTACTGCTTATCCATTCATCAGTTGATGGGTAGCTGAAATATATCTACTTTTTGGCTGTTATTAATAATGCTTCTATGAACACCCTTGTACAAGTCTTCGTGAGGATGTATGTTTTCATTTTCCTGCACCTAAGAGTACAATTGCTGGGTCATATGGTAAATGTTTAACTTTAAAAGAAACTGTTTTCCAAAGTGGCTGCACCATTTTACATACCTATCCACAATGTATGAGAGTTCCAATTTCTCCATATCCTCACCAACACTTGTTATTATCTGTCTTTCTGATTATAGTCATTCTAATGGGTGTGACGTGGTATCTCATTGTGGTTTTGAGTGCATTTCTCTAATGGCTAATGATGCCAAGCATCTCTTCACGTGCTTAATGGCCATTTATATATCTTCTTTGGTAAAATGTATATTCAAAATCTTTTGTCTGTTTTTTAAAATTGTCAATGCTAAAATATTTTTAAAATACAAATAGAAAGAAAAGCATCAAAATTTAACTTGTAATATAGATGAGCATCTGAGTCACACTGCAAAATCTGGTTTCATACATCCATTTTTGTGCCAAGAGTGAGAGGCAAGGCACCCCTCACAAGCTTGTTGCATGAAGTTACCCTACGCAAGATAAGTGGGTTGACGACAGCATCTCTCAAAGAATGCATTGCTAGGAACATTGGTTTCTCACTTTAATTTCTGGATCAGTCATAATTTCTACAGAGTATAAAAAGAAACAATACCCTGTGAAGGACGGAGGGCCTTTCACTGCTCTTCAGAGGATAATATGAAAGAGCAAAAATTAAAACACACGGGAAAGTGTTAGAAATAACTACAGATACAGATAATATGTAGTCAACGTGTTCACTCATTATGTAAATATATCAGCAAAATCAAAGTAAGTATGGAGAGCTTAGAATAATTTGTGTGACTGGCTAGGAAGAAAGGAAATGTGGATATATTATGATCTTTAATCAAAGGCTGATTTTTCTGTTTTAAAAAATGTGGTTCACATAATGTGTTGTTTAGTGTTACCATAAGAATGATGTCTAAAAGACTCTCTGTAAGCAACAGAAAAATCGTCAGGAAAGCAAATAGAAATTTGTCCAGAAATAGATCTACACTTAGTCAATTATTTTTGGCAAAGGTGTCAAAGCACTTCAATAGGTGTGATGGTTGATTTTACGTGCCAACTTACTGGGCTAAGGAATGCCCGGATAGCTGATAAAATGTTATTCCTGGGAGTGTCTGTGAGGCTGTTTCTGGAAGAGATTAGCATTGCACTCAGTACTCGGTGTAAACAAGATCTGTCCTCACCAGCGCGGGTAGGCATCATCCAATCCATTGAGGATGCAAATGGAACAAAAAGGTAGGAGAAGGGCAAATTCTCTCTCTCTCTCTCGCCTTGAGCTGGGACATCCATTTTCTCCTGCCCTCTGACACAAGAGCTCCCGGCTCTCTGGCCCTGGGACCCAGGGACTTATGCCAGTGGCCCCTCTAGTTCTCAGGTCTCAGACTCAGACCGAATTATAACACGAGTTTTCCTGGTTCTCCAGCAGGCAGATAGCAGATGGTGGGACTTCTCAGCATCTACAATTGTGTGAGCCAATTCCCATAATAAAAACATAAATAAATAAATTCTCCTGTGAGTTCTGTTTCTCTGGAGAATCCTGATTAATACAATAGGTAAAAGGACAGTCTTTTCAACAAAAGATGTTGGAAAAACTGGAAACCCATACAGAAGAATATCACTCATGACCCCTACCCCATGCCATATGTGTAAATTAGATCACAGACATAAACGTAAAAGCTAAAATTACACAGTTTCTAGGGAAAAAAAAAACACAGAAGAACATCTTTGCAATCCTGGGTAGCAAGAAAGCTCTAATTGCAAGAGTAAAAACTGGTAAACTAGACTTGAAAATTTTAAAAATTTCTCCTCATCAAAACTGTTAATGAGTATATAAACCACAGAGAGGAAGAAAATATTTGCAGTACATATATCTGACAAAAAACTTGTATTCAGAATAAAGAATTGCAACTTAATGATAAAAGATAAATAATCCAGTTAAAAAACAAGGGTAAAAGACTTGAACAGACACTTCACAAAGAAAGACCAATATGCACATGAAGAAAGAGTGTAATTCATTAGTCATCAGGGAATGCAAACTAAAATCACAATGTGAGAGTACTACACGCCCACCAAAATAGCTAACATTAAAAAGGCTGATCATACCAAATACCAGAATGTGTAGCAAACAGAACTTTCCCCATTGCTAGTGGGAGTGTAAAATGGTTAACCACTTTGGAAACTGGTCTGGCAGTTTCTCATAAAGTTAAACATCTATCTATCCTATGACTCAGGAATTCTACTAGTAGGTGTCTACCCAAGAGAAAAGGAAATGTATATGCATAAAAAACCTTCAAAGGAATGTTCAAAGCAGCTTTATTTATAGTAGCCCAGCTCTAGAAAAAGCACAAATGTCCACCAACAGAAGAATGCATAAACAAATTGTGGTTTATTTATTTTTTACTTTTTTTGAGATAGAGTCTCATTCTGTTGTCCAGGCTAGAGTGCCATGGCATCAGCCTAGCTCACTGCAGCCTCAAACTCCTGGGCTCAAGTGATCCTCCTGCCTTAACCTTCTGAGTAGCTGGCACTACAGGCATGTGCCACCATACCTGGCTAATTTTTTCTATTTTTAGTAGAGATGGGGTCTTGCTCTTGCTGAGGCTGGTCTCCAACTCCTGACCTCAAGCAATCCTCGTGCCTCAGCCTTCCAGAGTGCTAGGATTACAGGCATGAGCCACTGTACCTGCCTAAATTGTGGTAAATCTATACAATAGAATAACAGCAGTAAAAGGAACAAACTGCCACATACAATAATGTGGATAAATCCAAAAACATTATGCCAAATATATAATCAAGAAACAAAATTGGCTGGGCATGGTGGCTCACACTTCGTAATCCCAGCACTTTGGGAGGCTGAGGTTGGGGGATCTATTGAGCCCAGGAGTTCAAGATCAGCCTGGGCAACACAGCAAGATCCTGTCTCTACAAAAAATAAATTAAAAAATAGCTGGGTGTGATAGTGTGTCTCTGTAGTCTAGCCACTCTAGAGGCTGAGGCAGGAGGATCACTTGAGACTAGGAGTTCGATGCTGCAGTGAGCTATGATGGTGACACTGCATGCTAGCCTGGACGACAGAACGAGACCCTGTCTCTAAAATAAACAAATAAAAAAGAAACAAAGAGTACATTCTATATTATTCTATTTCTGTGAAGTTCTAGAACAGGAAAGATTAATCCACTTAATGCTCAATAAATGTTGGCTAAAATTATTAAGCACCATCTATCATAACAAAGCCACTAGTTAAGTGCCATCCACATCACTGCAGAAACTTGAAACCTGCTATAGGAAACGCTTGAAATGAATATACACCTGTATAACGAATTACCTAAAATCCAGCCATATTTTATGATCCTGTTATCTATCATAAAAATCCCATAACTGATTACATGCCATATCCATTTTACCCTGTCGTGTTAATTTTATCAACTGCATTCTTAATTTGAAATAATGTCCACTCCACATATAAGCAAATTAGAAATATCAGTGGTTAGTTTGGTAGTTTCCCAAAGGAGCTAAGGCAGAATTGTTGTGGAGGATTGTGATTTGTGGTTCTTGGTTTCATCTCAGAAAAGAACCTGAGACATCTGAGAAAAGTGAAGCAGAATGTAATACTCAGAAATGAAGTGATTGTAAACTCTTCCCAAATGAATGTTAAGTTCCTTGAGGGTAAGGCAAGGAACAATGATAATTCTTTTGTTTCTCCCATGAAGGCTATCCAATTTTTTACATAAATTAATCAAATATTTACTATGTACTTACTATGTGTCAGGTGACATGCTGGGCTCTAAAGAAAGGAAAAAGGTGACTGTGGTTTCTGCTCTTAAGGAGAATATTGTCTGGGACAGTGTTTCTCAGATTTTTGGCTGCCAAGGACCACTTAATGGATACTGGTAATATACACAGGCATCAAAGTTAGGCCTGTTTTTAAAAGTCTAAAATTAAATTAACCATAATATCTTAAAATTAATACTATTTTCACATGAACAGGAAGGCATGTGATTATAACATATGCCAATCCATTTGGCAATAGTCCCAAAGACAATTTCATTTTTTATTCTCTATCTCTACATGTTAGAAAATCCTAACTCTAAATAATGGGATGTCAAGAGTCGCAGCAAGTGCTTGCTGGCTTCATCAGATAGTTCTAGATAGTCAAACAAAATTAGGACCCAGAAGTAATGGAGGGATCCCTCATTACAAACCCCAGAATTCTGCAAAATGTTAAGTTGATGGATATATCACACTCAAGATCTAGAAAGCTGACTGTTTCAATTTGGACAACTGCAGTGCATGTATTCCTGATTCTATCTCTGATAATATTTAGAAAGTATTTTTCCTACATGTTTTGCTGCAGCATCTGGGTGGGGTTTGAAAATATGCCCAATAATAAGCTACTGACTTACTTCTCTGAAGAATGAAGAAAAACATCGAGCGTTGGGAATACTCCAAACTCTCAGCAACCAAGCCCTTTGCACCACAGTCCAACCTCAAAAGATTCTGATACCTTATTTTCAATGTAAAATAGTGACATTTTGGCTCTGAATAGTAGATTGAGGCTAGACAAGAAATAGGATTTATTGCTGTGATACACCAGAGCAGGCCATTTGAAACAGACGAAATGCCTTTATTGACACTATCAGTGAATAAAGCAATGTTATTTTATATATACACCATTATTCATTTCAAAAACTTGCATGTGCACCTTTACCTTCAGTAGCCAGCACACCTAAACATACTAATAGTTGTATACAGCCACCCGTTCCTTGAACTGCCAGTTTTAAAGACATAGACTCATAAGCTGCTATTTGACATGTTTCTAATTTTTGTTATTAATACTTCCTGAAGCACTGGTTCACGAATAGGAAGCGAGTTGTTACCTGCTGCCTGTTCCCTCTGCTGGTAAAGTCATATTTGGAGTGGCATTCTGCTGTACAGCTCAGCTTAATACATCAAAGATCCCTTGACCTCCCCACCACAGCTGCTCCACCCCCGATTTCCCGGTACAGTCAGTTGCATCTCCATCATTCCAGTTTGCTCAGGCCAAAAACTTTGAAGTCACCCCTGATTCCTCTTTTTCTCTTCTACCTCACATCTTGTCCATCAGCAATTTTTATTGGCTCTATTTAAAAATACATCCAGAGACAGACTATCCCTTACCACCTGCATGGCTCCCATCTGAACTACAGCAGCAGCCTCCTACCTGGTCTCCCCACTTTACCCTCCCACCCCCCAGTCTATTCTCAACACAGCACCCTGGGTGATCCTTCTAAAACCCACGTCACATTATGACACTCCTCTGCTTATAACCCTGCAGTGACTCTGCGATGGTTACTTTTATGTGTCAACTTGGCTAACCTAGTTATTTAATCAAACACTAATCTAGGAAAGGCTGTGAAGGTATTTTGTAAATGTGGTGAACATCTACAATCGGCTCACTTCAAATAAAGCAGATTATCCTCCATAACATGGGTGGGCCTCATCCAATCTGTTGGAAGTCCTTCAGTACGAAACAGAGGTTTCCCTGAGGAAGAAGAGAATCTGCCTCAAGACTGCAGCATTATTAGTTTCTCACAGAGAGTTTCCAGCCTGCTGACCTGCCTTACAAATTTCAGACTGGCTAGACTCCACAATCCCACAATCCCACAATCACATAAACGAATTACTTGAAAATAAATCTCTTTATATGTATATATACATTAAATATACATATGTACAAGTATTAATACACACGTTTTTTATACATATATGCACACACACATATATGTGTATACATATCTCCTATTGGTTCTATTAATGCTTCTCTGGAGACCCCTGATACAGTCTCCCTGTGCCAAATGTCTTCCATTTGTCCCTTGGGATCCACTCTCCTCCCATCTCTACCCCACTCTCCTTCCTGGGTGGTCGACCCAAATGAATGCATCCACAACTGTCTTCCAGTTGCTTCTGGCCATGGGAAGCCCCAACAGGACATTGAAAATCGGGAGGGGAGTTAGGTCAGGCCCTTTACTTCCGTACTCTTTCTCTACCAGTTCACCTTCCACTGACTCCTGGGATCTAGTAACAGCTACCCACCTCCTCCCTTGGGGACCAGAAGTGGTGACAGCTTGGCTGCTACTAGCTCCATGTTGCTGCACTATCCTTTGTGACTTCCCTACTATTTTTGAACAGTCCCTTTGAAAATAAACCCTCTTGAATCATTATATTTTGAGTGTGCTGTTTTCTATTGGGGCGTGACTAACAAGCTTTCTATCGCAGAGCTCCAGTGGGCCCGGCAGGGTCTGCCTGACTCTTCTGCCTTCCCCCTTGTTCAGTCCACAGGCCTCTTCACTGCTCCTAGTACACCCCAGGCATCTAAAGCTCCTCAAGGGCAAGAGTCTCTGTCCGTCTGGTTCACTGATGTATCCCATGTGCCTAGAGGGGTAGATGCTCAGTGAATATTTGTTACACAAGGCATATAAAATTATCTCATCTACCCCCACACCAACAGCCTTCCTTGTTGCATCTATAATAGGTGCTCCACCTTCTACCTTCATCATGGCTCACAAAATAACTCCTAAGTGTAAAAAAGAAATTAGCCTCCAGTAGCCTGGCTCTGCAACACAGAACTACCATGTCTGTTTCCCTCACACTTGCTTTACTTAGCCAGGGCCACGTATCATCATGAACAGGATGACAAATTTTATTTTTTATAAAAAAGTTATGGCCTAAGTGGAATGAAATACTTGAAACTTACATACAATACTACAGGTGATTTTATCTAATGTTACGAATGCTACTGCAACATTTAATTCTATAAATGTTAGAATTATGGTATAATCTCATCTCTATCATTCAACCTTATATTACTTACATTTTCATAAGCATTTATTGACTCTAAAAGAAAATGTTTTTCTTAAAGTTAACTAGTTAATGTAATATACTCTCTTAATTCATATTAACTATTAAACCATTTTCCTCTGTAACTATTTGCAAGTTCAACCCCGAATGGTTTTATATATAAAATTAACATCTTTCAAAGTTAACATTAATATAGCAGCATTGTACTCTTACATATACAAGAAGTATAATATATACATTTTTACTTCAACTGAGTAGTGGAATGTAGACATAGAAAGCACATGACAGCTTTGTTCATGAGGCTTCTGGAATGTTCACTTATAATTAAAAGTGAATATTCAGAAACTGACATTAAATACAAACAGCATGCTGCTTTGTTCATGTCACTGATGTTGTTACACTGACTGACTGATGGTTACTCAGTACAGTCATACGGTGACTGATAATGCAAAAACCCGGGGGAAACACAGCAAGGAAGGACGTAGGAAGAGACCATCCCTTTCAACTGTAGAATTCTGCCGACTATGAAAATTTATAAGTATCCTTTCTGCAGAGATTTTCGGAAACAAATTAACACTTCTCTGCAGAGATCTATTCTTTAGATCTGTGGTCCCCAACCCTGGGGACATGGACCATACCTGTCTGTGGCCTTTTAGGAACTGTGCTGCACAGCAGGAGCTGAGTGGTGGTGACCCAGCCAAGCTTCATCTGCATTTACAGCCGCTCCCCATCACTCACATCACCACCACCTGAGTTCTGCCCTCTGTGAGCTCAGTCACTGTCTCCCATCACCCCCAGATGGGACCATCTAGTTGCAGGAAAACAAGCTCAGGGATCCCACTGATTCTGCATTATGGTGAGTTGTATAATTATTTCATTATATATTACAATGTATAATAATAGAAATAAAGTGCACAATAAATGTAATACACTTGAATCATCCTGGATCTACCCCCTCTCCCTCATGGAAAAATTGTCTTCCATGAAACCGGTCCCTGGTGACAGAAAGGTTGGGGACTGCTGCTTTAGATGGATGGAGTAGTGGACCTATTCATTCATTCATAGACTCATTCTTTCACTCAACTACTATTACATGTGTCAAGCACTATGTTACTGGGAGAATAGACAACTAAAACAAGGGCCTTGTCCTTAAGAACTTTACAGTTTAGTAGGGGAGACAGAGTAGTAAACAGACGAACATAATACAGTACAATCAGTGTTACAATCAAGACACCCCTGAATGCTATGAGAACACAGAGGAAGTGGACATCCAGTCCATAGTGGGGAGAGGTAGTCCAGCAGATTGTCTGATAATTCCCTTCTGACTTAATAATTCTATGATTTATTTATATTTTAAGAAATATAGTTTTGTTATTTTCTGATGTATATAACTAAGATTTACAGGGAATAATAAAACAATATGTGCATAGCTACAATTTATAAATTGATATATCTAAGATTTATGTGAAATAAAATAAGTTCATTATATAATAATGAAAACATGTATATTAGGCATCTCTTGGAATAGCTGCCTGGCTCCTGATGATTCTCTTATTTAAAAAATTTTTTTCTAACCACATATATGTGTATCTTCAAACAATACATGTTTAATTAACCGTTAAAAAACAATGGCTCAAGTTCCCAACAGCTGATGACTGTGCTAGCATCCTCTTCAAAATGCTAGTTGTTTTGGGGCATCACAACATCTCCGGGGACTTCTATATGGGGCCCACAAAGCAGCCTGGCTTACTAGTGAGTGTTCATCATGTCTTTCCTCTCTTCTGGAAACCAGTTTGGCAGTTCTTCAACAAGCTAAACATAGAATTAGCACACGATCCAGCAGTTCCACTCTTGGGTATATACCCAAAGGAATTGAAAGTACCAATGTTCACAACAGCATTATTCAAAATACTCAAAATAGCCAAAAGGTAGAAACAACCCAAGTGTCCATAAACAAATGAATATATAAACAAAATGTCCCTGCTGATGGAAGTGTCCTGCAGGTCCCCTGAGTGGGCCCATGCAGAGGAAGTCTCTATTTCCAGGGTGCTATTTCCTGATGTTCCCTCCACCCCATAAATGTTGCAGAGAGTTGTTAATGGGTGTGAGGAAAACAGCTTCCTCCCAACTCTGCACCACACTGTGTCACCTGGAACCCAGGGCAACATTACTCACAAAAACAGACCCATCAGCTCCTCCCTGTCCACATCCACAAAGCATCTCTCAAAAGTCAAAAACCAAAAAAATCAAACAAAAAGAAGCAAAGAAACAAATCAAACCTACCACCTTCACCACAGGAGCTAACCTTGATCCATAAGCAAGGCCTTTCCATTCATAAACAGCAAGGAGACATTGTGTTCTCTACTTAAAATGGATGAGAAGCCTCAGAAATGCTATTTAATGCCACGTCATAAATCCTCTGCACCCAGAGCAGAGGTGACCTCGTAGTTTCTCCAAGAACCATCAGTGGATAGATGCTTTGTATCATCCAGGTTTCAGCTCAAATGTCACCTCATCAGCATCACTTGCTTACATTCCCTTGTTTTATTATCTTCATGGTACTTATTCCCACCCTGTCTATTTTATTGTTTCTCTCCAGCTTCCAGAACGTAAGCACCATTAGTGGAGGGACCTTCACTACTATATCCCCAGAATACAAAACAGGGCCTAACACACAGTAAGTGTTCAATAAATATTTTGTGAATGCACAATAATTATTTTTTGAGTACTTACCATGTGCTAGGCACTGTTCTTAATGCCACACGTGTAATAACTAATTTAATTCCCAAAGAAATCCTATGAGGTAGGGAGTATTATTATCCCTATTTTATAGATGAAGAAACTGAGGGACAGGGAGATTAAGTAAGAAGCTACAAATCATCAGCTAGTAAGTAATCACTTTGGTAACGATTAAAACAGCAGTGAACTCTTTTTTCTTATGGTTCTGTGGGTCGCTGGTCTTAGCTGGATGGTTCCGGCTTGAATTCTCTCATACAATTACTATCAGTTAGTAGCTGGGGCTTGAGTCTCCAAAGGCTTAGCTAGACTAGCCCTTCAAAATGACTTCTTCACTCACTTGTCTGGCACCTCAGCTGGGAAGACTGGACCACCCAGGGGCTGTCTGAGCATCTCTCTCTCTCCATAAAGTCTCTCTGCACAAGTAGGCTGGGCTTTCTCACAGCATAGTGGTCCTCACCCGGCAGCCAGCTCTCCCCAAGTGCACATTTTAAGAGACTAAGGCAGACTTCTATGTCCTAGAGACTAAGATGACAGACTTCTTGTGCTCTCACCCCAGAAGTCATACAGTGTCACCTCTGCCCTATCCCATTTGTTCCACAGGGCCAGCTACCAGAAAAAGGAATATCAAGGGGTGTGGTAAGTGCAGGACCATCTTTGGAGACTCACCACTGCAGTAGTGGAGCTGGCATTTGAACCCAGGCAATCTGGCTCCAGAAACTACACTTTTAGTAACTATACTCTTAACCACTATATCACGATGTGTGTCGATTAGGAATAAATGAATGAATGCTTTACATAATTTGTATAATTAGAGGGGTCTCTTCTGGTGATTTGGGACTCCAAAGGTAAATTAAAGTCTCTGTATCTCTAAAGACAGAAAATTATTTTCAATTTTCTGACAATCCTTTCTCTGCTTCTAAACACCCTAGTTTCCAAAGTCAAGAAGAACACTGAGTTGGTGCTGGGTGGGATGTGGCCGGTTGAAGTAGGGAAGATTTGGAAATGCTTCTGTGGACAAAGTCCATGATCTTATGAAAGATCATATTTTAAATGAAGAAAGGACATAGTGAGTAGGAATGGGTATTTCCAATGGGAAGGCGCCATGCCCCAAAGGGATTACCATCCAGCTTGAAACAAGTTGGCCTGTAGACAAGTTCTACACAAACACCACACTTTTATGCCTTATTACAGCCTTGGAAAAGAGGTTAAAAAAAAATAATCAACATCACCACCATTTATAGAGTGCCTGCTTCTACCAAGCCCTGAGCCAAGGGCCTTTCATCTCCTGCCTTCTTCAATCAACCTTACAAGGCAGGCTTGACCATTATATCTAGGATAACAACTTCAGAAAGTTCCAAAAACTTCATCACATACCTAGTAAATGCCTGGACAGGGATTTGAATCCACCACGGTATGACTCTCAAATGCCCATTCTTCCAGTCACTGAGCAATGCCACACGTACAACCCTCCACTGGGATTCCCGTCACCCTGTGCCATTATTGTCATTTGTTTCTGGGACATACCAACTAGCCTCCTAACCTCCCCAAGCCCCATTCAGGAATGTGATTTTCCAATGAGTGCAGTCTCTGTGCCCATCCAGCACCCAATCTCTGGTAGGTACTTTACAAATGGTTTTAATGAACGAATGAATTACAGTTTCTGCAGAGGAGCTCAGTTGCAGCCCAGGGATTTCAGAAGGTCTGTGTCTGGCAATCATTTCTAGGAGCACTTAGCAGCAGTGACATTGTCACTGGCTTCCCTATGCTTCTTTTCTTGTCAGTTGGGTCCCTGTAACAGCCCATCTCTGACTGAATGGTCTTTCCCTCCTTCACATTTTGGAAAACACTATTCTATTATATGCAGTGCTTACGAGTGTCTTGGGGGGGGTGAAGTGGTAAAATAGAGGTGATATTTAGTGGCAGAACTTGTCCTTTGGGCAGCTTTCATTCCAACTCCCCACTTCTCTGTGGGTGTTTGATTTATTTTTGGATGTTTATATAGGTTTTCCAAAGACTTGCCACACTGACTCTCATGATCTAACAAATAATATATCAGAAGAAAACACTTCTTTTCTCCCAAGTTCCTAGAGTAAGAAATTCAAGAGTGCTGTTGCCACTGTTGATAAAGCTGCTAAATTATAAGGTGCAACTGTGTAAACTGAGGGTAGTGATTACATTTTTTGTAGGATCAAGGAACAACGATCCATACATATAAGGTTTCTCTGTGCAAGGAACATGGGACAGCAACTATCCACAGGAGCACTTTCCTAACTCTAAGGAAAACAATGTAGGAAAAAAAAAAAAGAAAGAAACTCTTATAATTAGGAGCCCTCTCTGAATGCTCCCCTGGTCTCCAGCATTAAGAAGCCAGCAAATCAGACCATCCCCTTTTTTACGGTCAATACCTGATAGATTTTAAGGAATTTGCAAATTTATGGTATAGTTCCAATTTGCCCATAATTTCACATCATAAATTGAACTCTGGGGATGGGAAAGCAATGTAAAAGTAATTTCATCAGTCTTTTAAATAATACATTCTTAAAAATCCTTTCTAGATTCTTTACTTCTATAAAACTCAATTTACACTGCTTTTAAAAAATGTGTTGTCTTCGTATTCTATTATTATAGTGATATTTCAGGAAAGAATGACTTTTTTGGTCGTGAATATATTGATTAAAAAATATCCAAGGAAGACTTCATTTTCATGTGTTCTCATTTTCCTCTCTACTCATTAAATCCTTTCTAAGGCGTCTGCCTGAACACAGCACTAAAAATACAAGCAGTACGAATAAGCATATTTATAAAACATCAGGTTTTTAATCAATAAAAACATACTCGATTTCCATGTGAAAAAGCAAAGGAAAACAAAACAAAAACAAGCAACAGAAGCCCTAGAAAATAAGCAGAAAACTAAACAAATTTAGAAAAATCAGACAGAGGCCCAGTGGGAAAACGTCACCTACGCTACCTGCTTACTTGTTTAGGATTTATATTTGCCCTGCCTCCCAGAAGGATTTAAGGCAACAAGGAAAACTTTTTAATCCTTCTAGTGTCTTATCAACTGAAGCCTAATTAGTATAGTTTACATATCATAAGAATCATAAAGTTTCTTAATTATACTCTCTGGATTAAAAGACAAACAAGAACCATTGTGCTCTTATCCCATTCAGATGATCTTGGATATGCAGACATTCTCTGTAAATTATACTCATTTTTCCTACCTTTGAATGTAAATAATATTAACTCAAGCATTGGGTTAATTACTATTCAGGCAGCTGAAATAATGAGCCTAGTACAACAAATGCATATGTACTTTTTTGTTTTTATAAAATCCATGGTTAAGATTGGAATTTAACTCTCTATATAATTCTAAATCCTACATACAGTTCAAAGCCAGGAAATTTATGTTTAAAGCCAAAATTCCATTCCCCTATCTGTCCTGCTGTGGTTATACCAGGCAAATAATAGTTACAGTAATTTTAGAACCCCTTCCTATATGCTTAAGTATAATTAAACAACTTAAACGTTGAGTTCCTGCCTAAATTCCCTATTTGTTTTCTTAAATTATATACCTAGCACTGATATTACTAGCACATTACTGTATGTCTCAATTTTCATATAACCTCATCCCCACCACTGCTGAATTTCTTCCCATAAAGCCATATAAAAGTTACTAAGAAGACCTAAATCCCCATCACATTTTTAATCTACTCGTTCTTTAAACTAAATGTGAATGCCATTTAAATTTAATCAGGCTTCTGGAGGATGGATCCAGTATGATGATTTTAACATACATAAGTTACAAAATTACCCCCGAGGCAATGGTACAGGAATGCCTTCACATAATTGTTCGGCATATTTGGAATTATTAAGGCACATGTTAAATAGTCCTATGAAGTCAAACAAAGCCTTACAGAGGACACAGTAACAATTTCTCAGTCTTAGAGTAGCACAGATATAAAATAGGTCATAACATCTTATATTCTTTGCATGGGACGATAATTTTTATCTTTAATAATCTAAGAGCTTCAGTAATTTTTAAAAGTGAAAATCAGCCTTATTCAAAATTATCAATACTTAAAACTACTGACAGTGAGCATCATAATTCACACACATAACTGTTGCTGAGTCTCTTGTCTAACTACTCCCTGCCAGATGATAAACTCCCTGAGGACAGAAATGATGCCTTACTTTTTACCCCCAGGGCCCAAACCAATGATTACTACACAGTAGGTGCTCAATAGATGTTGGTGAATGTTTATTTATTGGATAAATAAGTATATAAGAGTGTGATTGTATCACTGAGTTATAAAATTCTGTGCTAGCCTTTTCATACCATTTGCAAGTATCATGATATTCGGTAAGGTACAAATTCTTTAGATCTCAGTTTCCCCACTTATGAAATGAGCGTACTAACGTCCCTACCACCAATCTCACAGAATTGGATGCAAATGAAATAAAATGATTTGATACATTTGAAGGTATGCTAAAAACCACATACAGAATTATTATTTTGGTTCCATGATTTCGTTTTTTTTTTTTTTTGAGAAAGAATCTCACTCTGTTGCCCGGGCTACAGTGAGTGCCGTGGCGTCAGCCTCACTCACAGCAACCTCAAACTCCTGGGCTCAAGCAATCCTTCTGCCTCAGCCTCCTGAGTAGCTAGCTGGGACTACAGGCATGTGCCACCATGCCCGGCTCATTTTTTCTGTATATATCTTTAGTTTGCCAATTAATTTCTTTCTTTCTATTTATAGTAGAGATGGGGTCTCGCTCTTGCTCAGGCTGGTTTCGAACTCCTAACCTTGAGCGATCCACCTGCCTCAGCCTCCCAGAGTGCTAGGATTACAGGCGTGAGCCACCGCGCCCGGCCTGGTTCTATGATTTCTATAACCAATATACAGTCATGTGTTGCTTAACAATGGAGAGACATTTTAAGAAATGCTTTGTTAGGTGATTTTATCATTGTGCAAACATTATACAGTGCACTTACCATAGCCTAATCCCCACCTGAGCCGATCGTTCCTAGGCTACAAACCTGTATGGCATGTTACTGTAATGAATACCATAGGCCGCTGTAACACAATTGTAAGTATTTATTTATCTAAACATAGGAAAGGTACAGTAAAAATATGGTAATATAATCTTATGGAACTGCTGCTGTACATGCTGTCATCCTTGACCACAACATTGGAAGCAACACATGACAGTATTTACTTCCAGCTGGATAGAAAAAATAGGTAGTTATCAAAATGATAATACAGGCATTACCTGGAGAATCTGAAGATCTTTCTACATAAGATAACTTATGCTTTTTTTTTTGTTTTTGTTTTTTTTTTTACTTCTGCATGAAGTAGCTAAATAAGGAAAAATTTGCCACATACTTTTAGCTTATGGGACTGACTCTACTACTGCCACATCCTCCTCCCATTTCTGGCAAAGGTCTGTGACTCTCTGACCCTCCCACATTATTTACTTCACAGCTAAAAGGATAAAAGTTGTTTTCTAGGTGGACCCCCAATACTAAATTTTAAAGTGCTCAAACGTTTGCTGATTTTTCCCAAGCCAGATTCATGCTGAAAATAATAACTGAAACCTTAAATTGGCTTATTTCAGTATCTTTAAAATCTTTTGGGGAATAAAGAGGGGATTATAAAAAATAAAAACCTTGCAATTTCAATAATGATTTATAACAATAGGGCCACATATATGGATTACATCATTTTAAAAACTGATTTGTAAATTATTTCCAGCTTCAAATCTAAGAACAAAATCATTTTCACTAGTCTCTGCAAACCAATTGCTATTTTGTTTAGATAATAATAGCAACTGCCTTACACATTCAGATATGATATTTGGTTTTAAGTTTGGGAACCTATTTTGATTAACAATTCTTATATACCTGTTCAAGGCGAGTTCCCAGAAGGTTCTACGCTTTAAGTTTCCTCTAATTTTCAGTTGCTGTAAACAAAGGCTCAGCTGGTTCCACTTAGCCATCCATACCATATGTAGCCCAAGTCAAACTCTGAATGGAGTTGCTTTCACAAGGTATTATATTGCTATTAGTGCCTATTTTTTATTTAAAAAATATTTATATCAAATCATCAATAAATAGCTCTAATTCTATTATGGGAATTATTAAATGAACACGTTATGGGTAAAAATATCAAGGAACAGAACTACTGGTGGTTTGCCAATTTTGCAGTGAATTTATAATGAAACCTGTAATGGAAAGATGACCTTTATGTGAGGGGTGCCTGTGGAGCAAGAATGGCACGTGCCTGGTGTGCTTTATCTCACTTCCCACTCACAGCCTTGGGAGCACACCCTAGCAGGCAGTCCCCCATGCTTGCATCGCCTCTGAAGTCATCTCTGTGTCTCCAGCACCTGGCACCACGCCTGGTGGCCTTTTCTAAACATTTCTTGCCCTATGTAGCAGTGAACTACATCACACTGGCTGTGCTTTTGTTCACAAATGGTCCACTCTCCCTACTTCCTTTAAAGATCTCAGAGATGTTACTGTCCCCTGCACACAATCATGTCCTGCAGGAGAACCACTGCAACAGAGGGGTCCAAGTGGTCAGATGTCAACATTTGGAGTTTCATTTCTTGCTGCCTGGCTTAGAACAGGTAGAGCTCCTTAAATCAGTTAGGGCAACTTTTGCCTCACCCCAATCCTGTTGTTCTTCCAAGCTTGCTTAGAAGAAGGCTGGTCACCATTTTCCAAAGGATTATATAGACCTTAGCTGTCATCACACTCAACATCCCCATATGTGAGGACTAGGGTGTTTTATGCAGATGTCACTTAGGTTACAGTCCCAAAAATCAACCCCTGCAGGAAACTAAGAAAACCTCATCCCCATCATGGATTACAAAATATTTAACTATTTTGTAACACTCAAATTCTCTACGATTTAGTCTCTAGTCATATGTTTTTGAGAACACACTCTGCCAAATTAATTAGTAAAACCTAAAACTAGTTGAGGTCACCAAGAGCTGGTGGCCAAAAAGATAAAGCTGAGTCAAGAGGCTTGAGTTCCAGTCACAGATCCAACAACTGTGGAGAACAAGTATCAACTTCCCTATTTGCAAAGCAGAAGCGGCATGGAGCATCTTTGTCCGTGATCTGTCTTTACATAAGTAAAATTAACACCAAAAACTCTCTACAACAGCCTTTTCCAAAGAAACTGTTAGTCATGATGGAAATTAATATTACCTATTGTCCAGTATGGTAACCACTATCCACATGTGGCTATCGAGCACTGGAAATGTGGCTGGTATGACTGAGGAACTAGTTTTTTTTTTTCTTGAGACAAGGTTTTGCTTTGTCACCCAGGCTAGAGTGCGGAGTCACCACCATAGCTCACTGCAGTGTTGAACTCCTGGGCTCAAACAATCCTCCTGCCTCAGTCTCCCAAGTTGGTAGAATCATAGGTGTGAGCCACCATGCCCACACCATAGTTTAAGTTTAAACAGCCGATGTAGACAGTGTATTGGACAGTACAGCTAAGAAATTGCTATACAAATTTTAAAGTACTATAATATAAGGACAAATCTAAATTTCCAACCTGCAGGCTGTACTTCCAAACTGGAAAGTCTAATATGATTGGCTAGAGAGTTGGTTGTGACAACTGGCATTCACCTTTCTTAAAGCATATAAACATTAAAATCAGACTTTTCCCCTTTCTCCCACTGGTAAGATAGTTTAATGAAAACGATTTGGTGGTGAGAGCCACCTTGCTGGGACACATCTCTAATCTGGAAGAATGGAATGGGAGGCAGGTGACTCTCCAGCTACAGGAACTGAAGTTTGAAAGCCACTCTGAGACCTTCCCATGTGGAGCGAGTGGTCTCGGTGATGTTCTAATAAAAGTGATATTAAATCACCCAAAGGGAATTCTATTCTTGGTTTACTGACTGCAGAAGCAGGACAACGGACAGGACCAACCAGCTTTGGGAAGGCTGTTCACAGACTGCCTTGGATGAGGCCACAGGGAGCACAGCCCAGACTGGAACAGCAGCCAACGCAGAGCCTGGAGCATCTGGGCTCTGAGCTGATGCCACCACGCACTAACTGCAGGCAGAGCTGCTGAGAGGACGCTTTAGGCAGGAGACTCCACATTTCTTCATCTTCTCTGTTGCCACCTTTGTCCATTCCACCATATTCTCTCTCCTGGATGCCACAGTAGCTTCCCTGCTGGTCTCCCGGCTTCCACTCTTAACTCCCTACCACTCATCCTCCACACAGCAGCTGGAGGGACCTTTTCAAATCAGATAATCTCATTCCTCTGCTTAAGAGCCTCCAGTGGCTTCCTACTCAAACTTTACACTCCTCACCACGGCCTACCAGGGCCTGCTCACCTTTGTCACTTCCCTTCCCAGTGTCCCCTTGCTCCTCCTGTTCCAGCCACACTGACCTCCTTGCTTTGTTCTTCACACTAATCAAGCTTCCTCCCCCCTCTGGCAATGAGTTGAAGGGTTTTACATACACTATCTCATGTGGTCTTCACAATAATCCTGAGTTTTAAAGAAACTAAATGCTGGTCACACAGTTTATGAGAGATGAAATGAGAATTTGAACCCGGGAAGTCTGACTGCTGAGCTCACAGCCTTTCCCTTTACGTTATACCCAGATGGATTATCCATCATACTCCCCTCCTCACACACATGCACATAAGAATGAGGCAATCTGGCTTCTCCTGATGCAAACCCCTCCTTTATCAAGGAAAACCTTCACCATACGCCCACACCAACACTACCCGCCATACCAGAACACGTGGCCACCCATGAATTTCTACATGTTAGGCACATGATGCCTCTCAGCCACTGATTTTCTTGGATCACTTGAAACTTACATCCATTTAATGACAATTAAAACACAATTACAATAAGAAAGTGAAATAAGGCTCCAAATAAACATAAAAGGAACTTGACTTTCCTCCCCGGTGGAAATGCCTCATTGCAAAATAGGTTTTACTTTACATAAAGTTGGGCTTACCAACTGTTTGATCAAGTCCATTTCTATAATTGTTCAGGCCTCAGCTTCCCCATCTATAAAATGGGGATAACACTACTTCCTCACAGAGCGGTTTTGAGGATTCAGTGTGATTATGCTTGCTAACTACTTGGCACAGTAAGCGCTAGTTTACACAGTCAGACATTTTAAAACATTTAAACATTTTAAAATGTTTACACATTTTAAAAATCATAATCTGTGGCTGGTACAATCTGACTGTATGAAGCTCTCAGTGAACCAATGTGCTCAGTTACCAAACAACTTCCCAACAATGAAAAAATGAAGATAACAGTCAGTGCTACACTGACTGGAAAGATGACTCATTCTAGCTGTCTCTAAATCCAGCTTCTTATCTTGACTCAGCATAATCTGTGCCATTACTAACCAGCATGGGCATTTTATTGTCCCTGGGTTGCTATTTAGGTCCCCCCTCCTTACTATTTTTCCCTATTCTTAGATTGCCTTGAGTGGTGGTTTCAACCCAGGGACATTAAGTGGGTTTGGTTTTTTTTTTCTTTTTCTTTTCCTAATGGGCATAGAGTAGTCAAAGCACTACCTTTGATCTTCTATTTCCCACTGGGAATTTATGAAGAGACAAACAACAAATAACTCCTAAAGGTCATTACAACAGGACGTTGACTGAAAAATAGGCTTACTTATGAATCTATAAAACTCAACGGAGTCTGGATGGGTTTTCAGAAACACATCTGCTTTAAGCATTTATTCCTTCAAGCATTATCTTGTGCTCTTTCTAATCGCTAACGCAGGGCATGACTAGATCTGTTAATGCAAATCTTCCAGATAGTTGAGGTAAATCCAACATTTCATTATTTTAGGCATTTGCCTCTAACTCAAATCCTGACACCAGAGGGAAAAGGCAGCAGCCCTCCACTGTTTCCAACACCCATTTCCAGGAGAATATCTTTAAAAAAAAATGCTTACTGTGATTTTCCAAGTACATTTGCTATTTGGAGGGTACACTCCAGGAAAACCTTCGCTGCCAATAAATCCAGACTCTCCAGTAAGAATGCCGCCACATGTGAAAACAGGTCTGGGAAAATAAAAGAGGAAAGGATACTTAATTTGAAACGTGGTCTGACAATCAAATGTCAACTGCAGAAAGGGGTAGCATATTCATATGGATAAAAGTTAACGTTGATTATAAAGGATCTCAAAGCTTGCTAGCTCTTAGATATTTAAATTATAGCCTGATAAAGCATTCAGTCCAGCTACCATCTGTCTCCATCATAATAGCGTACAATGAAGTCCTTGACTTAGTGGTAAAGTCTTGTAGGAAAACGGTAAATAGATCAATTTAACTGGGGGGAGTGGGAGTTAAGAGCCAGGCTGAGTGAGATGCGTGGTTTTAAAGATAGACGAGGAATTGGTTAATATAAAAAAGTTTTAAGTTCCCAGATTTGGAGAGATGCCCAGTTCTCCCCTTTTCTGAAAATCATTGGCCATTGGCAGAGGCTGCCATTGAAAAGGGAGGCTGACTTTGACGGGGGCGGAAGAGGAGATGCCAAAGTTTGCCCTCGGGCGGGTCCCTCGGCCCAGGTCCCGGGGCGGTCCCGAGGTAGGCGAAGAGTTAACTTCCCCGAGCGGCTCCCAGGGCGCCGCGCGACTTGAGTTTTCCCCTAGGTTTACGTCTCTGGGCAAAGCCTCTCCCGGGAGGAAAACGGCGGTAAACCAGCGTCCACATAGTTTGGGCCCTGCTGCTTCCCTCGGCCCCATAAACACTTGGGGAGAGGAGACGCAAGTCAGGTCAAGCCCCCGCCACGTGGTGGCCCGGCCAGCTACGGGGCCGTCCCGCAGGCGGGGCTGGGGGCGCGGGAGGGAGCCCTGGGGGCAGGCGCGGTCCTGAGGTGCTGGGCGGAGCCCACGCGAGGTGGCGGCCGCGGGCGCCCCGGGGTGAGCGCAGGGCCGCGCGCTGGGGCACCCGGGCGCCCCGAGGCGGACTGAGTAAAGCAGCTGGCGAGGCTGCAGCGAGGGAGGAGGAAAGGAGGGAGGGAGGGAGCTCGGGCGGGGGTCGCGTTACCTCTCCGGGGACTGCGGCCGCGAGAGCTGGGTGGCGGCGGCCAGCAGCAGGCAGAGCGGGGCCCAGGCGTTCGCGCCCCTCATGGCCAGTGTAGACGCTCGAGGCTCGCACCGCAGCGCGCGCGCGCGGGCACACACACCCCTTCGCACCCACCCGGGCTCACGCGCCGACCCGCACACTGGCATAAACACGGGCTCACCGCCCGGCCGCGCTCCCTCTCTCGCACGCACCGCCGCGGGGCAGCCCAGGTAGCCGGGTGTACGCGGCAGGCGGGGTGGGGGCGCTTTTAAAGGCGATTACGGTGCGGTCTGACTCGACGCTTAATTTCCCCTGAGGAGCTGCTCTGGCAGCCACAGGCCACTGCTGAATATCCCGTTTGTTCTCCGGCGGCAGGAGGGGCGGCTCCCAGGCCAGAGCCGCCTCCTCTCCCGGGGCGGGCGGGCGTCTCCCCCTTGCACCCCGACATCCACGGCCCCTCTCACGTCCCGCCCGCGGGCGCCGACGGGAGGATGGGAAGGGGAGCCCGCTGCAGAGCGGTGCCCAGCGGGCCCGGGCCCCGGGGTCCACGGACGGTTCTCAGGGAGGGCTTCTTGGTTTGCTCTGGGGAATGTTTTTTTTCCAGTTGCTTTTAAATAAAAAGTATTAGCGCGTGCTGGTTCCTGGAAAACCTGGGGTTCCTTCTTTATTTGTCTCCTTCAAACACCCAGGATCCAAGGAAAGAAAGGGGAAAGAAAGTAAAAGAGGAATTCCATCGTATTTAAGTGCTGCTCTTATTCTCTTCTTTACACACACACACACAATCTCAGTAAGATTCTTTTCTGTTTTTACTGGTATGTTGAGAATGACATGACAAGGGAGGTGGTTTCTGTGTGGGGATTGAGACATGGGTTCTCAGGCAAGCGATTTGTGTGTGAGTTATCATCAAATGTGAAATAATGAGGACAGAACCAAATCATCAAATCTCACCATCCCATGATACGTTCTGAAAATGGTGTTTCTCTGCTGGCATCTCTGTTCTTAGAAGACCTTTTCCAACAATTTCTTTCTGTAGTATTGACAAGTTAAGATTTACAGAGAATTTGTTTTTCTAAGAAGAACAATTCTAGCCTTGTGGAATCAAGGTTTTCCTTTACTTAATTTATAGAAAAAGCATTTTAAACATTTATTTTATTAAGTGCCCCCCAATAATCGGGAATTAATAAAAGAATAACAAGAATGGATTCGTTGAGATTTTTAATAACCACACCACCCATAGGAGACATAATGTAATTTTGACGTCTCATTTGTGTTGTTCCTTCTAAATTATTTTCAACTTTCTAAGCAAAAAAATTAAGCATTAAAGTAGTATTTATGAAGACTTCATTTCTAATAATGAGCTTATAATGTTAAGATCATAAACACTCCTGGTAAGGAAATAAGTAAAACTGGCTACAGGAAATAATCTTTTAGTAGTGGGGGAATCGAGGATCCTGTACTAGAAACAAGAATTTCCCTGTGGGATTTAGATTATCTTACCATTTTTGAAAAAGTGAAGAAAAAAAATCATAAACTACAACATTTTAAAAATTCTCTAAAGTCACCACACCCTGTATGACGTTAAAAAAAGGATTACAGAATTTGGCAAACTACATTATATCCTGAAACACCCTCAACCCAATAAAAATATCTCTAAAACAGCAAAGAGGAAAATAAATGATTGTTTATTTTGCACACATTTCAAGACTGTGCTATCCAAATAGCATGTTTTAGACGATAGTTTATTTAAAAGTCATAGTTTTAAATTATAAAGTGAAAATATTGCTCAATTCACTTTCTGCTAATGATTTGGTGCCCTCATAGCCAGAAAATACTTCATTCTCAGGACTAAGCTAAGTTTTCAAAATTAAAAAAAAAAAGCAACCAAAGTATTAAACATGGCTAAATAGATAAAAGATTATTTGAACATAAATATGCAACAGTATTTTTTGAATTTATAAACTGATGACTGTGTTCATATCCTCTCTAAAGAGTTAGGATTTTAACACTGAGCATTCCGTTGTCATGACAGATAAGAAAGACATTGATTTTACCGTGTGATTTTAAAGTTTACTAAGACCCATATTATTTGCTCTTAAAAACACATGTTTGACTTGGAACTACAGTTCTGACCAAAATTATAAACCTTAAATGTCCTGAAAAGTGTAAAGTGTTAAAATTGAGAAAGACCCAAGTGGACTCTGAAGGTGAGTGTAAGGTCCAGCTCGGTGAGACCAATTTCTGCAATTTTTCAAGACAGAATTAGTATAATGGATAGGGACCTACAAAAGTACAGGCAGTGGAAAAGGGGAGAGAAAGAAAAATCCCTGTGGGTAGATTCTCGAAAGAAAAGTAGAGTCATCGGTAAAATGATCCTTGTTATGCAAAGTCTCAGTCTCTGCAGTTCCTGGGTTGTGCAGAGAATCAAAGTTATGAGAATATATGAAAATATTCACCAATGAACTGACCACTTATAAAATTAGGCCCCACTCAAACATTGCTTGCTGCATAATATTAGCATCTAGCTGGGCTCAATATGTCATCATCATTGTAAGTTAGTCTCTGGTTAATTTATCAACCTTGTAAACATCTGAAAATGCAATATAAATCCAATACACATTCATTTCATAGTGCTATATTGATCTTGTAAAAAAAAATCCAGAATTTCATAAAATGTATGCGACCGATAGTGAAAGAAGTGGGAGAATGATGGCCTTTTTTTTGACAAATGAAGACCTGGATGAGATACTCCAGTGAACAACTGAAGGAAAGAAACTGAAGAAGGTTGCTGACCAAAAGTCTCTCCAAAAAAGGATAATTTTGAGTACCAAAGTGTTTAAGAGAAGCCCACAAGATAACTGAAAAAGCCCTGTAATACTTTTCCAAAAATAATCTTCTATATTATTATGCTGTGAAAATCAAATCTTCCCTGTTAAGGGAAGAATGTTTATACTTTGCTATAATGCAGTTTTGTCAGGAAAATTTGCTAAAAAAATTCACATTGATTCATTCTTTATTCATTATGAGAATTGACATACAACTGAAATTTTGATAAACACAAAATAAATTTAAATTTTCTAATTTTCAGTTTCACTTTTATTTTTTTATTTTATTTTATTTTATTTTTTTTTGAGACAGAGTCTCACTCTGTTGCCTGGGCTAGGGTGCCGTGGCGTCAGCCTAGCTCATGGCAGCCTCAAAATCCTGGGCTCAAGCAATCCTTCTGCCTCAGCCTCCTGAGTAGCTGGGACTACAGGCATGCACCACCATGCCCGGCTAACTTTTTCTATATATATATAGAAAGAGTGAGAGAGTAGCCAAGAAGGTGGTCAGATACTCTTTAGTTGTTGCTTCTTCTCTACTTTTCCAAAATATTAGCTACATTATGTTAATAAATTTTGAAACATAATGATGATTACCTTAATATTGTTCTAAGAAATGGCAAATTAGAATACTTAGTATAATTTAGCTAATTATCTGGATCTGTGCTATCCAATATGGTAGCTACCGGCCACGTGTGGCTATTTAAGTTAAATTCAATTTACATTAATTCAAATGAAATAAAGTTAAAAAAAATAGTGCCTCGGTTGCACTAGTCACATTTTTAATGTCCCAGAAGCCACAGGTATCTGATAATGCTGATCTAGATGAAGGATTAGATTTTAAGGTAAATTGGCCTGGTATACTGGATAGTCAAACAGCGTCTCACTTGCAAATGGTTAAACAGTGTGTTTGACCATAGCAAATGCTTGTAACTTCTCTCTTTGCTATGAGAACTTCCTTCCTCCCTCAGTCCTTCTATTCCTTCATTTGTTTATTCTTCTGTTGTCTGATGAGAAGACAACTTAATGCTCCTCAACATTCTCACCAGGGTTAGCCTGCCTCTCCCACATTTGGGGTTTAAGGCACCCCCAAAAAGATAAACTTTACATCAGTTAAAATTTCAATATAGTAATCAACTGGAGATTTGTACCCATCCTCTTGGAAATGAGATTTTGCTTATGTTAAATCCAATGTTTTAGAATTAAACAAGATCATATTATCTTAAGTCTGTATTTTATTTACCTAGTAAAGATAAAAGATCTTACAGTTATAAAAAATAAAAACTAAGGCCGGGCATGGTGGCTCACGCTTGTAATCCTAGAATTCTGGGAGGCCGAGGTGGGCGGATCGCTCAAGGTCAGGAGTTCGAAACCAGCCTGAGCAAGAGCGAGATCCCGTCTCTACTAAAAACAGAAAGAAATTAATTGGCCAACTAAAAATATATAGAAAAAATTAGCCAGGCATGGTGGCGCATGCCTGTAGTCCCAGCCACTTGGGAGGCCGAGGCAGAAGGATCGCTTGAGCCCAGGAGTTTGAGGTTGCTGTGAGCTAGGCTGACGCCACGGCACTCACTCTAGCCTGGGCAACAGAGTGAGACTCTGTCTCAAAAAAAAATAAATAAATAAAAATAAAAACTAAATTTGAAAGTTAAGAAAAACAGCTTTAATTATATATTCAAATATTTTTTAAAAATCAGTTTCTTCTTCCTAAAGACATTTATCTAAAATTTTTACAATATGTACAAATATGGCCAACAATTTTAAAGATATCAGAAATATTTTTATATTTAGTTTGAGAAAATGTTACATACCAGTGACCCTAATATATTAATCCTATTGTTTAAAATCATTATAGATTTAGGCTGTACGTGGTAGCTCACACCTGTAATCCTAGCACTTTGGGAGCCTAAGGCAGGAGAATCACTTAAGGCCAGGAATTTAAGACCAGCCTGGGCAACATAGTGAGACCGTGTCTCCATAAAACAATAAAAAATTAGCTGGATGTAGTGGTGCATGCCTCCTAGTTACTCAGGAGACTAAGGCAGGAGGATCATTTGAGCCCAGGAGTTTGAGATTGTAGTGATATAGTGAGCTATGATTGCACCACTGCACTCCAGCCTAGGCCACAGGGCAAGACTCTGTCTATTACAAAAAAATAAAATAAAATAATAGATTTAGATAATCAGACAAGGCTCTCATTTTAATTGAGTAATATTTACATAAGTAAAAACATTCATGCATTTTACCAATTGTGCAGCATGTATGAATCTTACAATCATAGCTCTAGGTGTCACAAAGATGGAACTTTCTTTATTCCTCTATAGCTGAAATGAAACCATCTCACAAGCCCCAGATAGCAGAAAGCTTAGTCTTGCCAATTGACTCTAAACTGAATGATTTCCAGATTCTTCTCCATTTATTTTGGGTAATTGCTTAGGCAATTCAGTAGTATCCTGGATTGGTACACTTTCCTTCTCTTCCCCTTCTCCAAGGGGTGATCTTATTTCTCCATTCATCAAGTATTTATTGGGCTCCTACTACGCACTAGGAACTACAGTAGGCATTGGGGATATGGTGTGAATAAGACAAAGATCTTGCTCTTGTGGAGAGTGTGTTCCAATGGGGAAGATGGACAATAAGGAAACAAATAAATACATGAGAAATATCTACAGTGATAAAAGCTCTGTAGAGAATTAAAACAATGTAGCATGATAGAGGCCCCAGTGAGCAGGGAATCCTCACTGTGCTGGTATTTAAGCTGAGAACCGAACAATAACAAAGAACCAGCCTTGAGAAAGGGAAAAGAGCCCTCCACCTGAAGGGAACAGCAAACACAAAGACTCAAAGGTGTGAGAAAGAGCCTAGTTTATAGTTCCAAAGGTTTCCATGGTCTCCAACCATCAGCAGAGAGGATGCTGCATCTCCTCCCTCACCCAGAGCAATGCACGAGGCTGCCTCAACAAGTGAGGAGCTTGGGCAACTAGAAAATCTTAGGAAAGAGAAACTTCAGTATTATCTTAGAGTTACGTTACACAAAAATAAAAATTCTTTGATAAGCTTTTGTGTCTCATCTTTTATTCTCTATTCCTTGCATTGCTTATTTTTGGTTTTTAAAAGAAAATAGAAAGGGTTCTAGGAAAGTCTAAATAGAGCTTGATATAGCATAATTTGAAGCAAGAGACCAGATGACCCTTTTTCCTTGACAGGAGCATTGCCTTTCTCGCAGGACCGCACCGGCCTCTTTGTCTCTCTCGCCTCAGTTGAGCACCTAAAAAGACAAAGTAGTTTGGGACCTTCTTTGTGTAAATGTGATTTTAAAAAAAAACATGTAATACAAATAAACTAATTTACTTCCTATTTCTTTAAATTATTTTTATTTCTTGAGGATATGTCATCTTTCCATCCATCCCTCTGCCCACCCATCCCCCTGTTAGGCAGATGTAATTGATCATCCAAAGGTCAGCTTGTTCTCTGTCAGTCATCTGATTCCATCAACCTCACTTATCTCCCTTTCCTCAGAATCCCTTCTTCCACACTGCACAGTTTAGCACCTCATGATGTGTTAATACACGTTATCCATTCTGATCATCACAAAGGTGGCAAGAATTAGACAGGGTAGATATTACTATATTCCCATCTTGCTAATGAGGCAGCCAAGGTCCAGAGTGTTGACATATATGAGCGCTCTGTTCTTCTATTAAATAGCCATCTGCCTATTTTTTATAAAATTAAACATACACTTTTGGCCCAGCAATGTCCTAGTTATTTGCCCAAGAGAAATAAAAACATATGTATACACAAAGACTTGTACACAAGTGCTTATTGTAGCTTTATTCATGATAGCTGAAAGCTGAAATAGCCTTGGTGTTCATCAGTAGGAGAGTAGATAAACTGTGGTATACGCATACAGTGGAAAACTACTCAGCAACAAAAAGAAACAAATGACCGATACATGCAAGAACATAGATGAATCTCAAAAACACTATGCCGAGCAAAAAAAAAGCCAGACCTAAAAGGACACATACTATATGACTCTATTTATATGAAATTTTACAACAGGCAAAACTATTTATAATCTGGAGCGACAGAAAGCACATCAGTGGTTATCTGGGGCCAGGAATTGGGGTGAGCATAGACTGAAAAGATGAAGCTTTTTGAGGTGATGGAAATGTTCTATGTCCTAATTATGGTTGTGGTTACATGGGTGTATGCTTTTGACAAAAACCCATTGAACTATATACTTAAAAGAGGTACATTTTAATGTATGTAATTTATACCTCAATAAAGACAATTTAAAAAATTCATTATCAATAGTTTGGGGCCAGATTATATAGAGCCTCAGCCAAAAATTTAGACTTTCTATTATAAGTAGCAGGGAATGATGGAAAGCTTGGTTCTTTTTTTAAATTGTGCTTTATTGACCTTATTTTCTAGTATAAAGCAATATCTGATCATTGTAGAAAGTAAATTAATAAAATAAAATTAATTCTGTAAATTACAGAAAAGTATAAAGAAGGAAATACAAATCACCTTATTCAATGGTTATCTTAGGAGAGATTTATTATATCCTTTCATAGTATTTTTATTGAGACACTTAAAAACTTGTATATTTGTTATTTTAATATAAAAAATAAAACTTAAACACATAGAAAATAGGCAACTATATCTACCTATAAAGTGTAGATACATGTATATATGTATATATGCATATATGTATACATGTGATATGTGTGTGTGTATACACATATATAAATTTCCTCCTCTTATCTGTATAGGAAAGGCTAGGGGGATACAGGAAATTGTACATAAGTCAAAAAGTTCCAGAAAAGGAAGCAACTATACCAAGAAGGAGAATATTTATTAGCTTTGAGGATAATATGCAATAAGCAGGCAGAGAGAGTGCAGGAGCAAGCTCCCTGCACAAACTTGAAGCTCAGATCCTGGGAGATAAAGCCTGTAGGTGCTTGCACCAATGACAAGATTCCATTAAGGTATAATAAAAATAGAAAACCGAGATGGCACTCCCTGTGGCCTGGCCTCGGTAAACACAGGGACTGAGAGGGGGTGGTATAGCAGGAGAGGAGGGAAGGAAGAATCTATATCCCCATTTGTGCGTAAGCCAGGGCTCCCCCAGAGACTTAAGGAGCCTTTCAAGACTGCCGCTGTTGGCTGGCTCCCTCCAGAGGCTGGGGCTCTCCAGCAGAAATTAAGTGAAAATCCTGCCCGAAGTGTGGATTCCAGAGAAGACGGCTGCTTACAGGTGAGATGACCAGAAGTTGGAGACTTTGACTTGGTGCTGGTCACCTGGAGCTCTATGATGCTGAAGTGCTCCAGATTCCTGGCCACAGAAGGACTAGTGCTGAAATGAACGTTTGTTGTCAACTCCTTCTCGTGAGAACAGTGCCCAGATTGTCCTTCTAAACAAGCTGTCCTGATGACGATGGCTCCACCCCTGTCTCTATGTGGGAGCAATGACTCAGGCCACAGTTAGAGCTTCATCCTCTCCTGGCCACAGTGATTTCTCCAGGGATGGGCGAATGAGTGCCGCCTCCCCAGAGCCACTGGAGTGCCATGAGAATATTTTCCGAGAAGAATGGTGTGCAGCAGTACTCATTCCTCTAAAGCTGAAATCTGAGACAATGTAGGGTCAGATCTGCTGTCACCATCTTGACAGTACTGGAGCCACCTCAGACAAAATAGATGAGAGATGGAGAAAAATCAAGTCCTGAAAACAGTCCTGAATCTGGGGTCCCGAATCTGGTCATGCCTGACGTATCTATATGTGGACTTTTTTTCTCACTCAGTTCCCCAGTTAATTCACTTCTTGCTTCAACCAACTGAGGTCAGGTTTTCTGTCACATGCAACTGAAGTGGCAAGCTCTTGTTGCTTCCTCTGCCTGGGGGTTCCCTGCCTGACTACATCCTCATCCTCTGGCAAATCCCACCTTTGCTTTCAAGAGTCACTTTAAGCACCAATCATCTGCAAGCCTTTCCTGCCCCCAGCCTCTTGTGGAACCGACCCCTCCTTTCTTTTCCCCCGTTGTACTCTGTATGCACTTTTATCATGGTACCTAAATTGCTCTAGGTACCTTGTTCTTATGGGTGTGAGTTTCTCTCTCTAAGGTCATAAGTCTGTTGAGGGCAGGAGTTGTCGATTTGTGGACTTTGTATCTTCAGAGTCTAGCCCAGTGTTTGACACATAGCAGGTTTATGACTAGTATTTGTTGCATGAATGAATGAATGAGGCAAGTGTCTGCCCCTCAAGTTTTCCAATAAGAGATATTCACATCTCAGCAGGTAGACAGAGTGATGCCATGGAGAATTTAGGATGGATAATGGAAGAAACCAATCTATCAATCAGTTAGTCTATCTGTCTTAATGTCCTTGGGCATCACTCAACACTGGTACTCCCAGGCCAGGAGAGGAATTCATGCTTGGGAGCAGGAAATTCAGGGATGTTTAAATGCTACCTGTGCCCAGCACTGATTTTTGTAGCAACTATTGCCAAACTCTGCTCTCAGATATGGAGCTCCGTGGGCAGCTTTGGAGAACCAGAGATCCAGAAGCTGTGGAAATAAGATGGAATTCGATGAAGTGATTTATAAGTATTTAAGAAATTCTTATTGATCATTTGAATTTGTTTGTTTGTTTCTTTTTTTTTTTTTTTTAGACAGAGTATAACTGTGTTGCCCTGGCTAGAGTGCCGTGGCATCAGCCTAGCTCACAGCAACCTCAAACTCCTGGGCTCAAGCGATCCTTCTGCCTCAGCCTCCCGAGTAGCTCGGACTACAGGCATACGCCACCATGCCCAGCTAATTTTTTCTATATATTTTTAGTTGGCCAATTAATTTCTTTCTATTTTTAGTAGAGATGGAGTCTTACTCTTGCTCAGGCTGGTTTTGAACTCCTGACCTTGAGCAATCCACCCGCCTCAGCCTCCCAGAGTGCTAGGATTACAGGCGTGAGCCACCGCGCCGGCCTTGAATTTGTTTCTCACAGGCATTTTTTTCTCTCCATTAATGTGAAAAACTATGGGATTGTAAATATAACCAGCAGCAGAATATAATTAGATGAATAGATGTAAATAAAAAATATTTGAAGCATCAAATAATTTTCTAAAATTATCCTCAAGATAATCCCAGTAAATAGACCTGGCTAACTGTTGTGTTTTTGTATCCTGATCTTGTTGACTTTCCCAAATCAGAGCGTAGCCAACTCTAAGCTCTATCACCAATTAGCTAGAAGATTTTGGGCAAGTCATTCAACAAGGTTATAATTTTATCATCTCTTCAACGGGACAATAAAACCATTGCCTCTGATTACATCTCATAGTCGTAATGAGAACTAAATGAAGGGAGAGAAGAGAAACTAAAATTAGCTCACATGCCTTTATGTTCCCAATCTTGTGCTGCTTGTTTTTATAGATTGCACCTATCAAGATTTTCTCGATTGTAGGTGACAAAGAAAAACAACACAAATACCATTAAGCAAAACCAAGGTACATTAGCTCTCATAACTGAAAAGTCCATACACAGATCTAGGCTTAAATGGTATCACAGGAACCCGACCACCCTCTCTCACCTCTGTCCTCCATGTTTGCTCAATTGCCAACCATTGCTGTCCCATGTGGTTACATATTGCCTGCAGAAGCAGCAGACCATATTCATGTCTATTAGAAAAGAAGTAGTTATCTTTTTCTTAGGATTCTCAGCAAAAATCACATTGAGTTTTATTGTCTCTGTTTGGATCATGTGACCATCCTTGAGCCAATCATTGTGACCAAAAGAAAAGTGATATTCTTTCTGATTGGCTAGGCTTGAGTCGCATGTCCATACCTCGAGCCAAGGTAATTTCAACCCCACCTTCATTTTATGAACTGAGAGAGGGAGAGCTGGTGATCCCCCTGAAGGAAATTGTGCTATGGTTACCAGGTGGAAGAATGGAGGCTGAGTGACAACTGATGTCAATTACCCAGATGTAACTCAATACCTCAGGCTGCACAAGTGTGGCAATAGTAGCAGGAGGGGGATGCGAGGAACAAATAGGATCACAAGAGCTTACAAACTAGAATTCCTCTGGCTTCATCTCTACCAGCCCCTCAGCTTCCTCCCAAATTATTCTGGGAGGATGAGTCTAGAAACTCTCCCAACAAGGAGTTTCATGTGTTCTTATGAAACAGTTCTTTTGGGTCACACTCAGCACCTGTAACCATCCTTCCCCTTTGCCATGGCCTCCTATGATGTTTCTGTGGCTGCCAAGGCCAAGATGCTCCAAGTACCAGTGCTGCTGCTGCCGTCTCAAATGCTCTCCAGAGGCAGCAGAGACACTGTGCATGTTGCCAAAAGGACCAAACTGTTCAAAACATGGTGTCCCTTCCCACGTCTCCAGGGGGCCCACACTTGAGGACAGTATCCTTCACTCCCATTTCTGCCACCCGCTCCCTCTTAACTGATAAATGGGGGCCAGTTGCTGTGCACCCAGCCGACAGGTAAGACAAGAGATGAGGCTGGAAGACCATTATTTGTGGCTGTAAAACCAAGGAGCCCTCACAACTGAGGCACGTGGTGAGCGTTGTAGAGGGGAGGGGCATACCTCTAACCTTTGCTAGGGAGAGGCAAAGATATAAAATGTAACCAAAATGTTTGTACTCTCATAATTTCCTGAAATTAAAAAAAAAAAAAACCAAGGAGCCAAGGGCAATTTCTGAATGTGGGGCCCTGTTCAAGCCCCAGCTCATTCATAGTGCTTTTTAGAAGAAAAAAAAAACAAAAAACAGAAAAACAAGCCCCAGCTCAGAGCCCAAGTACAGGAATTGAGGGGGCCGGTAATTGAGGTGCAGCAAGGAGAAGACGGCCTTGAGTTTGAGTTGGTTGCCTGATGAGTATCCCACAGTTTCTTGCCCAGAGCTACTGGCCTGGACAGGCCAGTGTTCTGGGAGGGGCTACGCTTATTATGTAAATAGCCTTATGAGTTGTTTCTTTCTCTTTCTTGCCTCCCTCTTGCACCGTGAGTCCCAGGGGCTGGGCTGGCCATTGGTCTATGTGGTAGACTACTCTGAGAACCTTCAGTGGTAGCTCGTTACTGCTCTTGGGCGAGGCCCAGTGTCCCAACTCTTTCTCCCATAGCTGGGTATTTGCCAGGGGGCTTCTTTCTTCTTCATGGAAATACATACCTGGGAAGGGTGGCAGCAGTGGAGCCGATCACCCTGCTGGTTGGTCCTCCAGGCAGGCTTCAAACACTGGAGAGTGGACATTGTACACAGTAATGACATCTAATACCAACCAAGAGCTTGCTGTGTGCCAGGCAGAGTTTTAAGAATTACACGTGTGCTATCTCATTCACTCTTTACAGCAATCCTGTGAGTTAGGATCTCTTATTATCCATAGTTTAGAGACGAGGTCCTTGAGGCAAAGAAAGGTTTAGTAAATTTCACTCTGCCTTGTCAGATATTTGTATGTCTCCATTACTGATATATTCCCAGTGCCTGCCGTATAGTAGTTAGCTAGCACATGTGTTTGGACTTGATGGATGGTGCAGTGGGTGCTGGGGTGAGCCTCCCTGATCTCTCGTTCAGGACCAAGGCACTCATTCCCCCGGCTGCTAAGAGCCCCCACCTGGCCTCTCTCCAGGAATTTCCCACAGAACAAGGTTACCACCCGCCCCCCCTAAGAAATGCACTCAACGACTGGTCTATGCAGGAGTTAAAAATTGGTCCCAGCTTTGGAAAACTCTGGAAGGGCCACCCCAGTTCCAGCTGAGGGCGGAATCAGCGGAGATGTCTGTTGCATCTGCATTGCCGCTCAGCCTCTCGCCCTGCCTGGTCCTGCCTCTCGAGCTTCTCTATGGGTGTCATTGCTGACTACGCTCCTCAGTGACTCACCTGCACACACGTGTCCAACGCAGAGTTTGTTCCCAGGAAGTTGACCCAAGGCCGATGGAATGTGTTATTCACCAGCCTAGTGGCTCCCACCTCAACAGTACTCTATAGATTGGCTCTTTCTCTGGAGCCCTTTGAGGCCACATGGCAGCTGGTTGCTCCACAATGTGCTGTTGCAAAGCCTTTGCCGTCTTCAGTGAAACCTGGGAAGTTCAGGAAGATGCCACTCTCATCCCAGCTGCTCTCACTAAGGCTGGAACTCCTCCTTCAGACCTGTGGCTGGGGATGGCTCTCGCTCCAGTGCGCCTGTGCAGATCCCTGCCTAGGCCGCAGCAATAACTCGAGACACAAAGAAGGATGCCTCTTCCCAGTGAGATTCTCAGGAGCTCCTCCCACCCACCCTGCCTTATAGCACTTCTAGGTACACTCCACTGGCCACCCTCTCGGGTCATACCAGCTGCCAGGGCTTCAGTGACTGGTACCAGCATTCCCCCAGTGAACTAATGACGCCTACAAGGTGAATTCCCTCAGAATTCTCCTGTTCTTTCTTCCCATCTGCCTATTGTAGGGCTGCATTATGTACACTTCTGACCCACAAAATGGGTCCACTTCCTCCCCTCGGCTCCCCTGTCAATTTGCCTGACTGCTCTCTTCGCCTCTCCCCAGGAACCACGGAGCTCTGCAAATGGTCTTGAATCTGTTGAGGCCAGGGAGGAGGAGGGCTGTGGGAAGAGACATCTGTTTATAGAGACAAGACCCAGACCACCTCTTGTTATTTACAGCGGAGGAATCAGGAAGTCAGATAAACCTGGCTTCCTTACTCATGTGTAAACTGGGGATACTTCATTAAGTTTTAAGGCAATTCAATAAGGTAATGCGTGTAAGCACTTACCACTGTGCCCAGCATGAAGCGAGTGCTCTATTAATGCCAGTGATGAGGTTTTTGTCTCTTAGCTCCAAACCCACCACCCTTCTATGCTTTGTGATACTGGGGCTGGGACGCTGCAGACCACATTTCTGCTTTTCCAGCCCTCCCTGTTGGGCTCTGCCAAAAGGGAAACCAGAGGGTGGCTGCGAGGCTGGGGGAAGGAGAAGGGACTTGTTCTTTCCCTGTGGGCTTGTGCCTGCTTCCTAGTCCCATGAGCTGCACATCAGCAACACTTTTGCATCCTGGCAGCTCCTTCCTGGAGCAGTGTCTGAATCCAGTTTATGGTTTTGCCCTCACCTGCAGGACCAGCCCACCCCTTAGAGGCATCAGCACCAGCCTGTTGGTGCCCCATCCTGGCTCTCCCAATTTCTTCTCCTTTTCCTCACCTTGAGGGCCCGTAACTGTTCCTGTAGTTGCTACTGCTATTCCTTAGTGTTCTCTTTTTACCTTTTCATCATCTAGCTCACAACTTTTTTTTTTTTTTTGAGATGGAGTGTTGCTCTGTTGCCCTAGGTAGAGTGTAGTGGTGTGATCAAAGCTCACTGCAACCTCAAACTCCTGGGCTCAAGTGATCCTCCTGCCTCAGCCTCCTGTGTAGCTGGGACTACAGGTGCGCACTGCCATACCCGGCTGATTTTTTTCTATTTTTGGTAGAGACAGGGTCTCACTCTCATTCAGGCTGGTCTTGAACTCCTGACCTCAAGTGATCCTCCTGCCTTGGTCTCCCAGAGCACTAGGATTACAAGTGTGAGCCACCGTGTCTGGCCTCTAGTTAACAACTTTATACCTACTTAGCAGTTGTTTATATTTAATACTCAGTGCTCATTTAACTGGTATGGTTTCTGTCTCCTGATAGGACCCTGACGGATACAGCATCATTTTTCCATTTTATAAATGAGAAAACAGAGGCTCATGTTGGTTAAGGGGTCTCCCCAAGGTCATAGAGCTGGTAGGTGGCTCTTGGGATTTGAATCCAGGTCTACCTGATGCCAGAACTGGTGCCTCTTATACTATGTACACAGCTGAGACAAAGCATGTTGCTCCCACTCCAGGGCACCCTCTCCTTTTTGTCCCTGCCTCGGCCTGGAATGAAGGGTGAAAGCATAGCTGTCACCTGGTTAGAAGTATGACATTGAGCACCTCCAAAGGCTCCTCTCTAAAATCCGCTATTTAAGAAAATTATTTTAACCAACTTCTGAATTTTTCATTAAGTAAAAAGGAATAAATCGTAAATCAATTATAAAACTTTCAGATACTCGTGAATCTAAGAGGGTTCACTAAGGGTTATAAAATTATCTTGACAGAAACTCATTCTCTAGGCCTGACCCAGAATTCTGTGAGGAGAAAAAAATCTCAAAACGTAGCTATTTTGATTTCACTTTTATTTTAAAAGGAGTTTCATGGAGTACTTTTTGATGGAAGACAGGTGGCCAGAAAGAAGAAAGGGACTCAGGCCAAAAGAGAAATCTTTCACATCAAACAAGGATGGACTGCTCATCTTTTAAAGATGAGAAGCCAGCATTCTAATAGACTATTTGGGGGAAAGGCACAATGACATTACTGGGAATCTAGCCAAAGAAGGGACTATTACTGGATGTTTCTGACTTTGTTCAGAATATTCCTGGAACTCAATGTCTTTATAATACCATAGAGATAGAATTTTTTTCATATGAAGGATGCCGTAGTCCATTAGCAGAAATTGAGCTATACTTTAATTTTATTATAATAAATATCTAACTAGAAATAGTACCCCAAAGAAAAACAAATGAGTTGTTAAATAATCATTGTCAAGAAATAATGAGTAATGTTGTTAGATAAATGGAAAAAAGCCTACCATAATGTGTTTTTAAAAACAGAAAATACAGTCCAACTCCTGGATCATTACCTAGGAATGAGGGCAGGGTTCTCATTCCAGGCTGTGATACATTAATATGCTTGATGATTCTCTGCTAAGAAAAACAAAATCAAGTTAGTAAACAAGTCATTTTTATAAGTTTGAGGAACTAAGATCACCTAATTTTGTGTCACCAAGAAAGAATGTTCCTAGGAAAATTACTGAAAAATAGAATTTTTGTAAGAAATTGATTCCCTGAGTCATGCCAGGGATTTGAACAATCAGAATTTATTAAATATTAAATGTTGCCAAATAGAAGCCAAGAAAAGTGAATAATTCCCCTAGCTAGCTGCTTTTCTTTGTATTATTCCAACATCTCACTTTTGCATTTCCTGTATTCTGCCTAGCTAGTTCTTGGAGGTTCCTATTGTTTGTGTTATTTACTAATTATTGAATTATAAAGAAGCAAAAATGACAAAATCCACTGATTTTTCTGCCAATCTGATGGCTTCCTAAAGTAGCATACTTTACGATCTTTTGTATGACTATTACTGAGAACACTGCATGACTATTACTGAGAACACTGTTAGAACATTTCCTATTAATAAAATTATTTTTCTCCATTCAAGTCAGCAATGAAAACTGAGAAGTCAGCAATGGCAGTGTGGTGTCCTGAATAAGATCACGCCCACAAAAAGACATACAAATGGCCAAAAGCGTATGAAAAAATGCTCAACATCACTAATCATCAGAGAAATTCAAACTGCCAAACTGTCTCCCGAAGTAGCTATAGCGTCTGCATTCCCACCAGCAGTGAATGAGAGCTCCTGTTGCTCCACATCTTCCCAGCATTTGGTGCTGTCAGTGTTCTAGATTTTGGCCGTTCTGTTAGGTGTGCAGTGGTCGCTCGTTGTTTTAATTTGCATTTCCCTGATGACATATGATGTGGAGCATCTTTTCATATGCTTATTTGCCATCTGTATATCTTCTTTGGTGAGCTGTGTGTTAAGATGTTTGGCCGATTCCTTAATTTGGTTTTTAATTTTTTTATTGCTGAGTTTTAAGAGTTCTTTGTATATTTTGGGTAACAGTCTTTTGTCAGATGTGTCTTTTGCAAATATTTTCTTCTAGTGTGTCAC